>OY723386.1:12896726-12899808 GCA_963210295.1 Ophion ellenae
TCATCTATAGATAGTGACCACGAATTATCGATTCTCGTTGACCGCCGTGATCCGCGCTATCGTCGCTCGTCCGTCTCGCATCACAGCCGGTATAGTAGCCCTCGTGCTTGTTCGTCGCCATCTACCAGTAAAATTGTGAAAATCATATACGTATATACGATGGCTACTCGTTGTGGATTGTGTCGACGACTGTCGACCAGATCCAGTGATAATATTGTATGCACTGGGGAATGCGGTCAAACATTCCACGGTTCATGTGCCGCAGAAAACTTTTCAATGGATCTAGCTGAGTACGATGCCTCAACCTTTCGTTGCGATAAGTGCGCAATGCACCGCTCCCGAATCACGATACGTACGCCTGAGGCATCCCCAGAACGAGACCCCGCGTCACAAAACTCTTTCTCAAACGTCGCACTACACAGTATCCTAACTCAACTCCAACAAGACTGCTCCTCGACAAATACCATAGTAAAATCGATCCAAGGCACCTTATCAACGGTAGTCAAAGATATCAGTGAATTAAAATCTAATGTAACGCGACTCTCCTCATCTCACGAAACCTTAGCTCGGCGTGTCACCGAGCTTGATCGTAAAGTTGACGTTACGGCGTCCGATGCTCAAGCTATGCACGGAGAGTTTCAGGCGTTGAGTGATAGGATCAATACTGTAGCCAACGGTCATTCACATGATCATTCTCATGGTCCTGTAGATCGCAGCTCAGCCGAGCTTACACTCACGGGCATCCCAGTGGACCTATGCGATACACCCCGAGAAATGGTGCAAAAAGTCTTCCAGGCTCTTGGCATTCCAGAATTGATCTCTGACGTACTCGAAATTAGATCTCTCATGAAATCAAATCTCAACCCTGTTGGAGATCAAGCTGGCTCGGCTTCTGCATCTAATACCTTATGGAAAAGATTCGTAGTAGTCCTAAAGTCGTCAAATGTTCGTGATTTCATCATCGATAAGAAACGCGCCAAAAAAGAGCTCACGGTACGCGAGGTCTTTTCTCTCGATCTAGCAGGAATGATTTTTCTCAGCGAAATGTTACCGCCGTCCACTTACAAACTACTGCGCAAAACAAGAGCAAAAGCTAAGACGTCTGGATATAAATACGCATGGAATCGACGAGGGTCAATCTACGTTCGCAAATCCGACGGCTCACCACGCATTCAAATTCAAAATGAGACTGATCTCAATAATCTGATGTGACTATATCAGGATCATATGGGTAGAGAACCGTCTCAAATCAGATGTACCTCTCGTTCAAGCGATAACTCGTCAATTCGAATTGCACAATTCAACGCAAACTCCTTGCTGAGCCATTTTGACTTTATAAAAGCTCATCTCACTAGCCATTTCTACCACATTATTTCTATATCCGAGACGTGGCTTAGCAGTAATATATCCGATTCTCTACTCACTCTACCTGACTATGCATTGATACGCAATGATCGCAGAGGCAAGCGGGGTGGAGGAGTGGCCATCTATATCCACAGCTCTCTAAAAATTCAAGTGCTTGCTACTTCACAAAATCCCATGCTCAACGCTCCCGAGTTTTTAATCATCGAAGCAAAGAACTCAGCCGCTGAATCACTACTATTTGCTTCTATTTATAGACGGCCCAAAGGTCTCCTTCTGGAAGAATTTTTAGACACGTTCTCACGCTTCACGTTTGCGTACAAAAACATCATCATAGGTGGTGATCTGAATTGCAACTTATTGACAAACAAATTCGAATCAACATATCTTCGTGACGTCGTAACGACACAATCCTGGCACATCGTCGAGTCGACCGCCACATTTCACACGGCGACTTGTGACTCTTGGCTGGACGTACTTATAATCGACGATGCGTCCAAGTTGACGGCCTTTCACAAATCTCTAGCTCCATTTATTGCAGGTCATGACTTACTCTCGATAACTTATCGGTTTGATTCTAAGTCAGTCTCCGATCGAGTGATTACTCGGCGTGCTCTTAACCGATTCAATGATCTACGATATCGGGGTGCCCTTTCCGCGGCCTTTGAAAATAATAATATAGGTGCAATCCATTCATGTACAACCGAGTCTGAGATCGAAGCGTCTGTAGAAAACTTTTGTGAGATTGTTGCGTCAGAATTCGACACTCATGCACCGAAACAGAAATTTTGCGTAAGCAGACCGTTTGCACCCTGGTTGACTAACGAGCTGAAGACACGAATAAGAAAACGTAATTTACTATTCAAGCAAGCAAAGCGGTCAAATAATGTTTTAAACCTGGCTATCTACAGGCAGTTTCGAGATGAGCTTGCACTCCAGCTAAAATCCGCAAGGAATGAGTATCATCGGCAAAGATTGATGGGGACTACCGACATAGCTCGAATTTGGAGAGAACTTAGAACCCTGGGTTTAGCCAAATCAAATACAGCCTCTCCCTTCAATTTCTTCTCATCCCACGAACTCAACGACTTTTTCGTCAGTGTATCAAACACTCCGGATCGGTGTCAGCTTGCTCAACTCTTTAACATCATAAATGAGCGAAACCATAGTGGACCAGTCTTCGAGTTTGCTGCTGTGGACGTTGAATGTGTCTCGTCACTCATCAAGCGCACTGCCTCATCGTCGCTGTCCGCTGGTCCTGATGGTATAAGCCCATTCATACTACACAGCGCTCTTCAGGTCCTGTCTGGTGCCCTAACTGCTATCTTTAATACATGTTTTCGACTATCATATTTTCCCCAAACGTGGAAGCGTGCCTTAATTCGCCCTCATCTTAAAAATTTAAAAATAATCCACCAAGATCGCTCTCCGATACCAGGCCGATAGCAAATTTGTCAGAGCTATCTAAAGTCTTTGAACGTATCGTTCAACAACAAATCGTCAAATTTGTCACAGATAATAACATTTTAGACTCACGGCAATCGGGCTATAGACAGGGCTTCAGCACGCAAACAGCTCTATTACGGATCAGCCACGATATTAGAGCAGCAGTGGACAATAGATGTATTACCATCCTTGTGTTGTTTGACTTCAGCAAGGCTTTTGACACCGTTCCGCATTACATTTTGCTTAGGAAATTGATGAAGATGGGATTCTCTGA
>OY723386.1:12900008-13178008 GCA_963210295.1 Ophion ellenae
ATCCCCAAGGCGCGCACAGGATAACTGCCACAAGTGCAAGAAGAGTATCGCGTGCTCTGCTCTCACGTGCCAAAGCTGTTCCAAGGTTTTTCATCCTGGGTGCTGCAAAAGTTATCTCGGCTCGAGACCAGCGAACGACTGCTGCTTAACTCACCTTTCTACTCTCGTATCTGGCTTCACTACGTCTCAAACTACGATCAAAACGATGTCAACGACGCAACGAAACTCAGCCTCCACCAGCGGCTCCGAGGCCCCTGCATCGAGATTGTCTAAAAGTGGAACTAAGCTCGGATCAGACGAAATGCTAATGAAGATTCTCGAGAAATTAGAAGCCTCAGACGTCAAAATTACTAAGATCTCTGAGTTTAGTGAAAGGCAAGAGAAGACAAACGACGAATTTCGTTCGCTTCTTGAGCGGATCCCTGCCATGGACTCGCTAATCGCTGACCATTCAGCGCAAATTGAGGCCCTACAGCGCAAAACTGTCGACTTAGAATCTCGCGTCGCCACTTCTGAGCGGTCTTCAGATCGATCTTCGGATCGGTCGTCGGATCGGGCTTCTTCTATTCACAAGGAACTCTTCCTATCTGGAGTACCGACTGAGACGAGTCTCTCCCCAACGCTGATCGTAAAGAAGATCCTCGAGGTTCTAGGAGTACCAGAATTCACGGCTCATCTTCTCTCAGTCCGGAAGCTCCCTAGTAAAGATGCAGCGCGTTCTGAGGGATCCCGCATACAGCTAAGCGCTTCCTACATTATTTCACTAACAAATAGTTCAGTCCGCGAGGCCATCGTCAATAAAAAGCGAGAGAAGCGCCTACTCACGTGGAAGGAGGTCGACCCGGAGTGCGACGCGGTCTCGGAAAATCGTCCCCTTTATTTGAACAAAATGCTTACTAGCGCTAACCATAATCTGCTACGACTTACTAGGAAAAAAGTGAAGGACTGCGGGTATAAATATGCTTGGGTTAGAGGCGGGAATATCTTTGTGAGAAAAGAGGATGGTCAACCCAGATTGGTCATTAATTCTCCTGACGATCTGTCGAAGCTGGTATGACTATCCTCAGTTCAGGAACAAAATAGCACTGTGCACCGTACCACAACCCCGCAAACACTAAAATCCACGTTAAAAATCGCTCAGTTTAATGCAAACTCGTTGTTAGCTCACATTGATCAAATAAGATTGTTTTTTTCTGATAACTTTTTTCACGTAATCTCCATATCCGAGACCTGGCTTCACTCACACATCGATGACGCACTCATAAAAATACCTAATTATTTTTTTATCCGAAATGATCGAGAAGGCAAGGAGGGGGGTGGAGTCGCTTGCTACATACATGACTCCTTTCAAGGTAAAGTTCTAGCCTCCTCTCCGAGCGCTTTTTCCAACAAGCCTGAATTCCTGTTGCTCGACATTCACAAACAAAGTAGGGATTCTCTTCTGTTCGCGTCGGTATACCGCAGGCCCAAAGGTTGCTTACTAGACGACTTTCTTGACGTGTTCAATGCTCATTCTCATGCATATCGTAATATTATCTTAGCTGGGGATCTGAACTGTAATTTACTATTGTCAAATTTCGAATCCACTTATTTGATAGATACGGTGTTTTCACTGGCCATGTGGATCGTTGAATCTCGCGCGACCTTTCACACTGCCACTTGCGACTCTTGGCTTGACGTGATGATCGTTGATAATCCTGATGAGATCGTTTCCTTCTCTCAATCTGAGGCTCCCTTTATTAACGGGCATGATTTACTAGAGCTTACCTTCGAATTCGACACAGGCGTAAATTCTCCCAGAACCATCATGCGGCGTAGTTTAGTGCGGTTCGAGGCCGAGCGTTTCGCGGGTTTGGTCGCATCTTTCCTAACCCCGTCCGGCACTTCTCGTCACCATAGTGCCTCTACCGAAAGTGTACTCGATGCCAGAGCTAAATCCCTTACTGACTCGCTAAATCTTGTCATGGATACATGCGCTCCTCTGTCCAGTTTTGTGACTAAGAAACCCTTAGCTCGGTGGCTAAATTTCGAGCTGAAACGTAGGATCAAGAAGCGGAATATATTATTTAAGAAAGCCAAACGCTCACAAAGCTTGCTAGACTTTAAAATCTATCGCGAATTCAGAGACAACCTCACCGAGGACATTAGGAGATCGAAAAATGAATATCACTACAATCTTCTCTCCTCCATACAAAATTCCAATCGTTTATGGAAAGAATTGGGCAACTTCGGTCTATCCAAGACGTCGACAAATTCTCCTCTACACTTTTTCACGGCTCAGGAACTAAACTCCTATTACGCTTCTGTCTCAAACTCCGATGACGCACGAAATTCTACTAATACTTTCGAATTATTGGCAGCTTGTCTCAGAGGAAATCCAGTTTTCGATTTCAACCCAATATCCGAGGATGATGTGATCAGGACGCTGAACGCCAAGGTTTCTCTTTCTCTCGCTTCAGGTCCCGACGGTGTATCCGACTTCTGCTTAAAGAGTGCCGCGAGGCAAATCGCAAATGAGTTAGCCACCTTATTCAATTTGTCCATTGAAAATGCTTATTTTCCACCGATTTGGAAAAAAGCCTACATCCGGCCCTTGCTGAAATTAGAACACCCAAAATCGCCATCCGACACACGTCCCATTGCAAATCTATCATCGACCGCGAAGCTGTTTGAAAGAATTATTAAAGACCAGATTATTCAATTCGTGGAAAATAACAACATTCTTGACTGTAGGCAATCGGCTTACCGACGCGGGCATTCCACGCAAACTGCTTTGCTTAAGATCTGTGACGTGCGGTGTGCCGCGGACCGCGGAAAATTAACGATTATCATACTTTTCGATTTCAGCAAGGCTTTCGACACTGTCTCTCATTGGCAACTCCTTAAAAAACTGAAGTTGGTTGGGTTTTCCGATCTTGCGCTCCGCTGGATTGATTCCTACCTTTCCGGGCGTTCTCAGTCGGTGACTGATGAACTTGGAAATTGCTCGGACTGGCTGAGAACTAACATCGGTGTACCGCAGGGATCGGTGCTCGGACCCCTTCTATTCTCCCTGTTCATTAACGATATCGCAGTGCGGCTTTCTTTCACCGAACACATGATTTTCGCCGATGACCTACAAATCTGGCTGTCATGCAACCCTTGCGATCTGAATCAGGCTCTTACCAGGATAAGCGTTGATGTAAACGCGATCTATGAGTTTGCTAAAATAAATGGACTAAAGCTCAACGTTAATAAGTCTAAGGTGATGGTCATGGGTTCAAATGCTAGAGTGAGGAATATTAAATTGGAAGCACTTCCAGTCGTTTCTCTAAATGGAACTTCCCTACCGTACAGTAATTTGGAGAGAAACCTTGGCGTTCAGTTGTCGACTGACCTCTCTTGGAGCGCTCAAGTGTCAAACATTTCACGCAAAGTTTTTTCTACTCTACATAAACTCAAATTTCACCGAAATGCGTTATCACTCGAACTCAAGACTAAACTGATTAATACCTTAGTGTTCCCTCATTTCGACTACTGTTGTCTCATATATCATAACCTAACGGACGAGCTCAATACTAAATTGCAACGGTTAATGAACACATGTATTCGTTTCATTTTCGATTTGCGACGGGACGTACACATTACGCCATACCGGCATCGGCTCGGTTGGCTGTCAGTTAAAAACCGACGGGTGTATTTCCAAGGCATACTAGTCTACTCCATTCTACATGAGAGGGTTCCTACTTATATCTCCGAACTGTTTAGCGACGTGGATCCCGAGTTGCGTAGGCCCATGCGACACGCTACCCAAGTCTTTCACATTCCGACGCACCGCACCATGATGTATCGGAATTCATTTTGCATTTCTGGTTGCTATCTCTGGCACGCATTGCCAGCATTTGTAACCTCTTCACCATCCTTGTCTCTGTTCAAGGGTAGGTTGTTTAACCATTTGCTTGCGGCAGAAATGCAGTAGCTTTGTGCGCGAGTGGCTGTGCGGTTTACCAGTTCTATTGTAAGTAGTTATAGTCTGACTTAGTGTCAGGTGTTCATTTTTCTTTTTTGGTTTTTCGATTTTTGTGTGCTAGAGAGCAAAATGTACAATATATACTATTTTATTTTTCTATATATTTTTTATTATTTTTAAGTTATGTAATCATAAATTGCCTCAAAGTGAAACTAAGGCATAATAAATTTATCAATCTCTCTCTCTCTCTCTCTCTCTCTCTCTCTCTCTCTCTCTCTCTCTCTCTCTCTCTCTCTCTCTCTCTCTCTCTCTAAATACTACCCGTCAGAGACTGATAAACTGCTGCATCCGATTTATTTTTAATCTTCGTCGTGACGCCCGCATCACTCCCTATCGACATCAGTTAAATTGGTTATCGGTTAAAAATCGGCGGCTATATTTTCTCGGCATAATGACCTACCGCATTCTATATTTGCAATCCCCATCCTACCTAAGTGAATTATTTCCGCTAAATAACCTATTAACAAGAAACACTACTCGCTTGCCCGTTCCGACTCTCATTATTCCTGCTTATCGTACCAGAACACAACAGCGATCTTTTAGCGTGTCGGCCATGTATTTCTGGCATTCTCTACCAGAGACTCTTAAAGATTCGCCGTCTCTAGAAATCTTGAAGAAGCACATTCATGTGCACCTCTTCCAATCGGAACTCTTATAAATCGACTGTTGCTTGATCTTTGTGAAGTATGCGAAGCTTGTGAAACTTCCAAATATCTGATAATCATGTAATTCTCAGAACTCGCATTCATGCTGACTCGAGATGTTGAGTGCATCCAGCATGTAGTATTGCTATCATATATCGTATTTTATTGTATTTTATTTTTTGTTATAATTATTATGTACTGTTTTGTATTATTATTTTATTGTAAATTTCTGTATCCGAAGTATGTTCAGCAGAGTTATGGAAAAGCGAGTTCATGATTCTGTTTATTTATTTTATTTATTTTATTTGGTGTATAAGTGCTTATCGTAACACTGTAGTTACGCACTACGATATATCTGTAATTCTTTTATAACTTCATTTAGCCCCATAGTTCTCTAGGGCTTAAATAAACCAAATCAATCAATCAATCTCTCTCTCTCTCTCTATCTCTCTCTCTCTCTCTCTCTCTCTCTCTCTCTCTCTCTCTCTCTCTCTCTCTCTCTCTCTCTCTCTCTCTCTCTCTCTCTCTCTCTCTCTCTCTCCCTCTCTCAACGCGAAAAAAATTTCGCTACTCGATACAAATGTAGCGTGTATCTTTTTTGTATGTCCATAGAAAAGTATCGAGGTATGGACATCTCTGCACTCATTTCTTCTCACAGTGTGGGTACATCAACGCGATAGGGCAACATTTTTTTGCATAGATCGCAATTCAATTGTAAGCGAAAGATTAAAATAAAAACAATTAACCATATTGAAAATGTCACGAAAAACAATAATGTCAAACATTATCGACAAATTTGTTGCAGAAAAAAATCCTGGAAAGTAGCCCGAAAAATAGCATTTCGTTATCTTATGTAAAATATTATTTTAGAACATGTAAACATATTATTTCGAGGGTTTTTGCATTGTCATATTTTTTCGCACATTTCTGAGAGTTCATGACAAGTCTTCATTTTTTCATATCCGTCCCCACAGAGAAGTTCAGCCTAGTGCTAAAATAAATGTCCAAGTCTTTTGAGGAACCGGTTCGTGAATACAGCCTGGATTGAATTTGGAAAATGACGGCTTCAAAATATTTGCCCACATTAAAAAAAATGCACGTGCTTTAAAATAGTAGGAGCATTCATTACGCATGAGGGAAAAAGTTTACCATGCTTTTGGTTAAAGTATATTTCTATTTTTATTCGTAGTTAATGCGTTCAGCCGCTTCCAGATGGTTTATTTCTCAATCTTTTTTAGAATTACATAATAAATTGCTTGAAACTCCCAGCCGATCTCATTCTTTTCACGATTTTCGTACGACACATCCTGAATATATATATAGAAGGCAACAATTATGAGGTGGCCATTGTTATTTAAGGATCGTGCACGGAGATTTCGTGACCGAAGAGAATATGATTTTCAACGATTTTTCATGTCCTCTTGCAAAGAATATGCAGCGTATATTTACGATGAGTAGTGTTTAGCAGGAAAATTACGTGCTCTGGAAAAAAATCAAATTTCTATTTTGAGTACAGCAGAATGGAAACAATTCAATTTCGAATACGAAATATTTTTGGCAACATTTTTTTATGCAATCTGTAATCGAGAAAAAAATAATCAAAAATGCATTTTAAAGAGTATAAATGGAATTGAATTCCATTCAAAAAGGTATTTTAGGAGCGTTTCAAATTCAAAGTTGGATTATGTTTATTCTGCTAAACTCAGAATGGGATTTTGATTTTGTTCCAAAATGCTCAATTTTTTCCTGGCAAGCACTGCTCATCGCAAAAACAGGCTCTATTTTGTCCGAGGCCTTTAAAAACGATTACACATAAAATTTTTCTCGTTCGAAAAATCTCAGCACCATACCCATAGAAACCACATGGCCACCTTATAATGAGGTTATTAAAGGAATTTTTTACAATTTTCATTGTAGAGACCATGTGCGATATTTATAACAAAAGTATTTTTTCACCAATAATTAACAAAATTATGGCACTTCGAAATTTGCATTCTATTCATCTCGGCGAGAGAACGTTCCGATGTTACCCGAGAGCGCGCTTCCGAGCCCGATGTGACGTCTCAATTGTACATTGTACGAACTACTCGTGTAGTACTAGTATTCTGTAGAAAATTGCACCGATAACGTTATATAGGACTTGTTTTGGTCTTCTCTTATTGAATACCATGAAAAGTAGTTCATCAAAGCGCAACTTTGCAATGCATTTCTACAGCGTTCTACAAAAATGTTAGTGGTCTGCAAATTACTGAAATTGGCATCACAAGATCACTTTCACACATCATTGCACGAGAATTACAGTAGGTTTGGACTTTTCAAGAGTTTCTGAGATGCTTTTGTACGCAAAGTCTCCCCAGGTGTCACATCTATTCACACCGACGCATAAGCCGCATAACCCATTATTCTATAGCTTGTAATATCGCCACGTCCCAACTACCAGTGCCAATCGCGTGGCGTTTCGCGTCAGTGGCGACGATTTAAATTTCTGTGATATAAAAACAATTAATAATGGTCTTCAGAATGATATTTTAAAAAATCCCTTTGCAATTCAGTTTTATTATTACAAAAGCACAATTCTAGAAGGAAAAAAATCGATGTTTTTTATTTTAATACCCTAATTGTCACTCTGTGTGTATATATATATATATATATATATATATATATATATATATATTTA
Organism: Ophion ellenae; assembly: GCA_963210295.1. NCBI lineage: Eukaryota > Metazoa > Arthropoda > Insecta > Hymenoptera > Ichneumonidae > Ophion > Ophion ellenae. Next base: position 12,907,339 of record OY723386.1, read on the forward strand.
TTTATTTATTTATATACGATATTATCATGTATGGTAAAAGATAATACCGATCAGTTCCAGTAAAATCGCGATTATCACGATTTTATGCTGTTCTTTTTTTCATCCTCCATATGATTGATTTAGGTGATCTAATTACTAATACGTATTGTGACTACGATTCGAACACGATGAGCTAGAGGAAATGCTCACATTGTAAAATGTTCCTTCCACGCGAATTCATATCACTCATATGAAAACATCGTTCCATTTTCCCGCCCTCCCTCTCGCTCCCTCAAAATACCCCTTACAATTGCACTACAATTCGTACCCTTACTTTATTTTTGTTTCCAGTTGACTTGTTCCTGATTTCTGTTGCCAAAAAATAATTCGGCCAAAATGGTTTCCTGTTTTGTTTTAATTTAAATTATATGTGTGAGTTCATTCATTTGAAAACTTGGATAGTGGAAATGCACGTCAACCCAAGAACAAAAATACGTTCAACAATCTTCGTCTCCGCTTCACCCTCATGAGAATAATTCGTCCGATTGCGACCAAATTCTCATCAGAACGGTTTTATCGTAGCATTGTCCGCGTCCAACAGCACCAATTTTTCGCACTATTCACCGAACTTAAAAATGAAATGTAAAATTGTTTTTCAGCAGGACAAAGTATTTTAGCATAAGAGTGGAAAAAAGCAGTCGTGCGAGTGAAAAAGGCTATTTGTTCGAATTGTAAATCTACGGTCGTAATGATGTTTATTTTGTTCTTTGAAAATGTGCTTCTCGATAAACATTGTCCAAACTCATTTTTCTCAAATACAAGAACGCAACGATTCAATTCACTAAGAGCAGAGCTACATTCCCATTTGAGGTTGTTGTGCCAAAAAAGGCAATGATTCAATTTACTTAAAGAATAAATCAATAATCTCTGTCGTACACGAAGTTCAAAAAAAGAAAAACGCAAATAAGCGATTGATTGATTGATTGATCGATTTGTTTATTATGCCTTAGTATGCATATACTATTAGGCAATAATTTACAAAGCTCTATATTATTACAGTTTTTAACAATTACAACTACACGCTCTCCCTTACTTCACTACTTAACTACGTGGTATTACTTCTATTTCGGAGAGAGAGAAAGAGAGAGAGGCTTCGAGTAAGCTATCGGGACTGTATATGGGGTGTTAAAGTACGTCTTTTGTATTTCTCACGCACCGTTCGTTGCATATTCATCAATCAGTAACAGTCCATCCTGTACGATGCCTGGTCTTCCACTACTCGCCAGCACGTATCACTCTCACTTTATACGCTTCACATCGTCGACGCACTGAATTGGCTATCACTGAGCAATGAATATCTCAGCAAGCGTGCGTCGCAGAGTAAAATAGAAAAGAACTTTCCTCTTCACAACATCGCAATCGACTTTACGCATGGAGATCTTATGTGATCTTTGAGACACTCGGTATACGCACGCCCGAACGCTAACATTTTTAATCGTCTTACTCTTGTTCTTCCCTATCGTAACGCGTTTTCGTTTTTCGCGAACATTTCCTCTTTCATCTTCTTCGTAGAGATTTCCCTCAGAGGGTGTCCTGATATGCTGACATCTTTCGTGGTATTCTCTCGCTACTGCAATTTGCAAGGACGTACTACGCCCGTAATGGGTTGCGAAGAAGAAGTCAGGACGACGAGACGAACACCAAAATGATGTTAATCTGGCCAGCTCAACCGACATCGAAGTGATAAGAAAATAAAGAACTGAATGTGCGATCGTGAGAAATTATGAGTGCGCTCGAATCGTTCGATTTTTCGGGAATATGGATAATTTCTTCAAAAATTCTGTTCCCGTTTGAAAAAAACTGATTTTTGATATTCTCGTCTACTATACTTTATGAATATATGCAATTTCTCCCCATATGTTAGAACATTAGAGACGCAGCGAGAACTGCAGCGTGCAAAAGGATCACCCTGAAAAACGACGACCGCACTGTTGAATTATCACTGGAAGGCAGTCGAGAAAACGTAATGGATACTGAAGAGCGCGGTACGTGCTGCGGATAAATCGAGAGAGATGGTCTGAATAAGAGACCCGGACTGGAGAACGTGTAACAGATACTATATATATATATATATATATATATATATATATATATATATATATATATATATATGCTAAATCCCTTTGCTAAATCCCACTTTCCCCATTATTATTATCTATTAATAATGAGCATTCGAATACAGGCGTCCGTAGTCTCCAGGAGCTGCGATAATCCTTCCATTATTATAATATTTTTTTATTCATTTGTATTATATTTATAGTAGTATACGTAGCTCACGGGCTCAATACGTGAGCTTAGTTTTTTTCTTTCCTGCGTTCTTCACGTTACAATGATGCATAGGTCTACGATAGGGTTATAACCGCATTAGATATATGCATATCTATATAGTACATGGGTTATAATTGGCCAAAGACTACGATCGTTGTCGAGCTCATGGCGTATCACGAGCCTGGAGTTTCCGTCACGAAGCCCAGCTGTGGCGAGATACTACTTCATTATGATGTAGCTCTGACGATGAGATACCCCATTGTGATATGAGGCAGGCAATCGAGCCCAATAGAACAAGTAGCCAAGAAGAGTATGTTGCTGGACCCGCGTAACCAGCCTGCGGGAGTTTAATCTCGACCTCGGCCATCTTAAATATCGACAGCAATGGATGCGTGTGGACCTCCTGATGCCTGCTGTTGATTTTGTCGCTGAGATCCTGGAGCATGCCGCTGCACTTTTCCTGTCGGCACAAAACATGTCTGTAAGTACTTATCGTCGTAATATATATATATTTATCGGTGATCAGGTTAATAATGCGGTTACGATATGCACGTTCAGTTGTGCTTCACGTAACTCGACTGTGGAAGGATAGGAGAAAAGTTCTCGTTTGTTTCGACGAGAGTGGAGGGACTGAGGCCGTGGTTTTGATCCGCCACCCCCAATAAGGTGCGAAAGGGAGACGAGACGTGACGCTGACCCGTCGTACCCGCTAAGGGGTGAAAGAAAGACAAAACCTGCCGCCACCCCTCACGAGCTTTGAAGAAGATGGGAGGTTTGGTACTGGCCCACCATGCTCGCTATGTTGAGAGAAAGCGAAGGAGGCGTGGCTGTTCAGTGCTACGCCCACAAGGCTGGTAGGGAAGGGGAGGCGTGGCACTAACTCACCACGCACACCAAGTTATGGGATAAAAACGAAGCGCAGTGGGCCAGTACCACGTCCACAAACGGAAGGACACGGGGGGCGTGATGTTGAGACGCTCGCTTTCGTTTGGGTTGCGCAGGGGAATGAGGATTCAAAGTGTGGAATGAATCAGCCATTCGGGCAACGATATGAACGATAAGCAACGGAAAGCGTCTGTTCTTGGGCAAATTCGGGAACTGTTAGGTATACATAGATTTACATGGATAGCACCTCCACGGAGCAGCTTAACATCGCAAGTCGTCAACCCAAACGTCCTTTAGTTCATTCCAATATTTTCTATGCGGGCGTCCGCGTGGAAAGCACAGAAGCGCCTTGGGGGTTGGTGGGAGTACTCCATGGATTCGAATGGGAGGCATGAAGACGTCATTCTAGTAGCGTGTCACAGTGATGAAACTTATAAGCTTGTAATCATGAAATGTTTGTGTATATGAATACATATAAAAATGCATATAAGGTACCATACATGAATAAATGAAAATCCGAACGATTCAACCGGCCTATTCTCAAGTTATGTCGAAATTATATACACATAGCTCTAGCATATTTACTATACTGCGTTCAACGAGAGAACAACACAGCTCTGTGTAGTTTTGAGCAGACTGTGGTTCGGGTGGGGTTAGTGGCGTTTGCTGCCGCAGTGCCGCATTAGAGCCTGCACCAATGTGACAACACGGAGAGGGTAAAGAGTGTAGTGCAGCAGGCGGGATCTGACCGTAGCGGACGAATTAAGGTTCCGGAAGCGTGTCGTTCTCTCGGTAAACGCAGTATGTACAGGGTGTCCAAAATGTCACGAAACATTTGAATTTCGCAGTTTATGCATATTGGATATACTTAGTACCTCCACTTTTCACGAGAGAGCGTAGCAGGGTCTGGGGCTTATCTACACATGCACACGTCGCAAAATTTCGTGCTAAAAATGGAAAAGTATACCGTTGCAGAACGCGTGTTTTTGGTGAAATCCTATTATCAACTAGGCGAATCCGCCGCAGCAGCAGTAAGAGCGTTTCGTACAAAGTTTGGGAAACATTCTACAATTGTCCGCAGCACTGTAAAAAGGTTAGTAACGAAAGTCGTAAATAATGCAACATACACTACTTAACGTAATTGTGTGTTCTTGCGTGCCTGATGACAGACTTATAGCCAAATTTGAACGTACTGGCAATGTACTGGATGACAGCATTGGGAAATCTGGTCGACATCGCACTGTCAGAACAGAGGAGGTGAATTATGATGTTAGGGAACATCTTGAAAAACACCCCACTACGTCTATGAGAAAAACCGCACAACTGCAATTGAGTAAAACGAGCCTTCACCGAATAGTGAAAGAGGACCTGCACTTATTTGCCTATAAAATTCAAATGAAGCAGCTTTTGCGACCGACAGATATCACACGTCGATTCGACTTTGCCCGAGATGTAATCGGAAAATTAGAAAAAGAAGAAATTCCTCTCAGAAAAATCTGGTTCACAGACGAAGCTCACTTCCATCTACAGGGCTACGTTAACAAACAAAATTATTGTCACTGGGGCTCTCAGAATCCTTGTATGACAAGGGTTCCTACCCTCCATCCGCAAAAAGTCACAGTATGGTGTGCGATTTCGTGGAAAGGAATTGTGGGTCCAATATTCATCGACGGACAGTAAAAGCAGCCAATTACATCAAGGAACTAAAAGACTTTCTTCCTGTCGCTCATGGAATGAATATAGTCGATGGGTACTGGTTTCAACAAGATGGACCTCGGCCTCACCGTACAATCGAAGTGCTTACACTGTTGGAAGAGCATTTTCACAACTGACTGATCGGGTTAGAAGCAGAGGAATACACGGGAAACGGAATTTCATGGCCGCCATACAAGCCCGATCTAAATCCGTGCGACTATTTTCTGTGGGGTTACGTCAAGGACCGCGTTTATGCTAATGAGCCAGAGACAGTAGATGAACTGAAAAACAATATTGAGACCGTTGTCGCGAAAATTGGCGAAAAGTTACTGAATAGTGTAGTGAATAACTTTTCTTTCCGTTTGCATCACGTTGTCAGCCAGCAGGGTAGCCACTTCGAAACGGTGGTGCAATAAACCCCATCCATTCCTCTATGTGTTCTATAAGTTTGCTTATTCCTAACCTTGACCGTCCTAGAATGAGGATTTTTTTATTTATTGCGTGACATTTGGGACTCCTGTAGAACGAGCGCGCGCTGCTGATTTCTATAGATTTTGTTCAAATTTTTTACCGGACATTGTATCATTATGCATGTTTCATAAAATTGCATAACAGTCGACTGTTTAGATTCGAAGTAATGGGTTTTAAAATTGCAACTTTTAACACTGTAGGATCTGCATTGAAATTTAGACAGAGTAATTGTCCGTAAAAAATATTTGTCCCCTATAAGAAGACACATGGCAATAACATAAACAATGTCAAATTATTAATGTTGGTAACGCAAATTTTTTTTTTTTACGATAAAAGGTTTTCACTTTAAAAACACGATAATTTTTTTTTCTCGAAATATTGAACCATACTGTTCCGCGGTGTTGCATAATGTCTTCTTATTATAAGGGACAAATATTTTTTACCGAGAGTTATTCTGTCGTTACTGAATGTTTTTAGCAAAACTTTATAGTAAAGCCAATCGAAACTTTTTTCTTTTTTTCGAATGGTACGACGAATTATGTGACCTGACTTTCGGTCAATGCCAGACCCTGCATTGTTAAAAGTTGCTATTTAAAACCCCATTATCTCCCAATCTAAATAGCCAACCATTATGAAACTTTACTTAAAAATATATAATGATCTGAACAATGTTTGATTAAAATGTAAACAGAATCCATAGAAATCAAGAGCGCGCGCTCGTTTTACCTCAAGGGCTCATACCACTGTGAATGTCTAAAATTAAGTGATATTTCGCGATTTTTTTTTGTAGAAGGACAAATAAGAGAATACTTGTGATGTATCGGCGAGGTGGCTTGGTCAAATAATAACACTTGTAATTAAAACAATGATATATATTTAATAAAGAGAAAGAATAAGGGAAGTGAGGTATCCACGGGTGCCACGCTTAGCGTTGTCTGCCCCTTTGGCGTGTCGTTGTACCGTAGCATATAATATAGAGAATTCGCGTTCATATTATACATTCGTAAACGCTACAATTTCTCCCTTTTTAAACATAATGTTACACTTTGTTTTTTCTTGATCGATTTGAACGACGCAATACACCCTCTGGTTCGCTCGCTGTTAACGCCGGTTTTTTTGTATCAACGATCTCAGGCGTGTATCGAATAATCTGATCGACATGTCGCTTCCATGTTTTATCAGGTGCAATTTCTACTTGGAACGTTACAGGCTTCTCACGCTGAAATCATCAACCATCACGGTGTCACCTGTCTGGAAATCAACATTTCGACTGCTTTTTGTTCTTGCTATCTGCGCAGCCTGTTGTTTCTCCACGCTATGCAAGACATTTGGACGTAACAGATAGAATCTCGTTTAATTTCCCGTTTGTACATCATAAACGATGGTGATCTACCAGTCGTGCAATGTTCGATTGATCGATAATCGAATAAGACGAGATTAACTTCGTAGTTGAGAGATTTACCGGTTTGGATAATTTTATCGGCTTTGTCTTTGAAGGTTCCTACAAAGTTCTCAGCTGCACCATTTGTTGCTGGATGATGCGGTGCTGTGAAACTTTGTTTGATACCATTTATTTTGCAAAACTCTTGGAATGCTTTACTTGTAAATTGAGTACCGTTATCGGTAACTATGTGTCTTGGTAACCCAAATCGAACTAGCACCTTATTCATTTCTTCAATTACTCTCGGTACTGTAGTACATTTATTCAATCATCCTTACCGAATTGAAATTCCAGGCGTGAATTATTAGAGCTGGCCTCTGCCATTGTGTGAGATAATATTGTTTCTTTGCTATCTTCTTGTACACTGCTCTGTGGTTCGGTTTCCTCGTCTTGTTTACGTTCCCTGCCTTTGTTCGCCGTACGTATGTGGCATCGCAAAAGTTTGCGTAGCACGTCGATATTTGCCGTTTCGTAAAATTCTAATTCTAATTGCGTTAATACTCCAATTAGTTCAGCTTTATTTAACTTTTAAATCCACGTCGTTGCAAAGTAGTCAATATCCACTTCATTAGGCCCTAACATTAACTTTGTCGTAATTAATCACTTAATGTTCCTTTTCGTTCGCGGCGCATTTTTAATCTCAACGATATTTTAACATTAGGTGTTGGATTAATTTATCTTCGAGTCTTTTATCTGCGAATACAACACACGTGTCACTCCCGAGCTTTCCCGTGTACAGTGCTTACGAATACGTGGCAACCGAATACAGCGTCGAACGCAATGTAACCACCACATTTGCACTATATTAGTCAATTTGCACAGCAGTTCGAATAAAAAACTCGTCGCCAGTTGTGATGTATCGGCGAGGTGGCTTGTTCAAATAATAACACTTATAATTAAAACAATGATATATATTTAATAAAGAGAAAGAATAAGGGAAGTGAGGTATCCACGTGTGCCACGCTAAGCGTTCTCTGGCCAACTGCCCCTTTGGCGTGTCGTTGTACCGTGGCATATAATATAGAGAATTCGCGTACATATTATACATTCGTAAACGCTACAATACTAATATTCAAGGATGTTATTAGTGATATCTTCAAGTGAACAAAAAGAAATTTATATCTAAAAATCATACCAAATGGTGATGCTTGAGCCATTCTGGTGAGGCATGTTGAATTTGAGACGCTCTGCGGCATGCAGTATGGCTGACGCAAATTTGATTTTGGATTTTTTTTATTTATTTTAATTTACACGAGTATACCTAGAGAAGTACGCAGAAGATTGTGAAAATATTAATTTTTGTGTAATTGACCAGCGTAAAACCAAAAGCTTAATTTTCGACAGAAAAAAGGACAATCATTTGTTAATATCTAATGTTATAATTAACTCATGGAAAATCCCGTACGTATTTCTCTTCGGAATGTTATTTCAAAGATGTACCTAAAATTTAAAGTGAAAAGAATGGAGATAAGTGGAGTTATGCTGCGTGCCGTTTAAAAAAAAATGTGTTTCGAGGAAAACGGTCGATGTCTCGCACATGGGCCAGCCACTGCCACCGCAGACCCACACGAGCCTGCGGACCTGGTTTCACAGGTACAAAACTTTTTTCCCCTTATATTAGATGGTTCAAAGTATCTCTAAAGTCAAGTAAAAAAATCGATTAAAAAAAATCTGCAGTGGTGTAACCCGTTAGATCGGAGTACACGGTCACGATTGTTCGTCGTGTCTCTTTGAAGGAGCCCCCCCACCGCTTTTTTGACGCATGGTTTGTCCGCTCACTGCTGCGAGCTTAAATCTCCTATTCGTCAATAAAATTGAAAAAGAGGACAAGACAATGATTGCCAAAGGATCGAGTGGTTTTTATTCGAACCAAATAATCCTATTATTTTTTTCTGCTCTACCTCCGATCATTGGGATGAACTTCCGAAATTAAAACGCGTCACGCTAACTCATGTCGAAGATTATTTGAAAGAGTAAAAAAAAACGCCAAGCAATAAAATATTCTTCCGAAAATATCGCTTGTTTTACCATGTTAAAAAGTCTGATTTATCTGAGAATATTTTTTATTTTTATTTAACCAATGGTTTAATTACATATTTTCAATTGAAATGCACAAAAAAGTGAAGTAACTTTTTATAAAATAGCCAAGCAAGTTTACTAAAAAAAATTGTAAACAGCATTATTAAAGCTTAGGAATGATATTTTGCGTATTATTTTATTTTTATTTTAAAAAATCACCTTACTGTTGTAACATGAAACTGGTGTCACCATTATATATTGGGAGTACAAATTAGTCTCCACCGTTTGACAAAAGATGGCCCCACCAGGAGGTTATGGTTGAAATTGTCAGATGTAAAACGTCATATCATAAGGTTGGACATCTGGCAAGACCATAACCTTGAAACATTAGCGATTTTGTATCCGGATTACATAATTTTTTCCGTGCGAAAATGTCGAGTTTTGAGCCGACTAAGCGTCATTTGCGGGAACTCTTCCCAGATAGACAGTCGTGATCATCACGCCGTGCATACAATTGATGGAGCAAATTGTACAGCATATTGACTACATGTCATGATGCAAAGCCGTGAACTCATTTAGTATAGTGAATGTAGAAAGCATTTTGTTTTCAATATGTCGTTTACAAATGCATCGTACGTTTGAAGCACGTTGAACTCATATCGCTGTGCTCAAGTGTCCACAATTAATATCTGCAAATTTTACGTCATATGGAATTCATCCAATGACTTGTGTTGATGGATTCACTGGGTTAGCGCTGGTAGTAGACATGCCATGCAAGCAATATGACGGCGATATGCATGTTTGTCAGTGATACATTCGATGGGCGCAACATGAAGGCGATATGCGTGTTTCTCAGTGATACATCCTATGACGGCGATATGCATGATTCTAAGTGATACATTCGTTGAGCGCAATATGACGGCGATATGTATACTTTGTCAGTGATACATCCCAGGAGCACAATATGATGGCGATATGCATGTTTCTCAGTAATACATTCCATGACGGCAATATGAATGTTTTCAGTGATACATTCGGTGAGCGCAATATGACGGCGATATGCGTGTTTCTGTGATACATGCTATGACGGCGATATGCATATTTCTAACAAGGAGAAGGCAGAGCCTGGATGTCGCAAATCGGGTTCTCTTTTCGCGTGGTGAAAGTTGGAGACCACCGAATTAACGTCGTTTTTCATTTTTGTTCCCATAGGCCTCAGTTGCTGAGATATCGCGATTTAAAAATTTGAGAGTTCCGTCTCGCGCGTAGAGTACGTTGAGCTTTGACACTTGAGACAAGAGCGGCCGTAGTTAATACGGTAAGACGACAGACCGGCTGTCTGAAAGTTCACGGTTCGCGTCCCCATGCTTTTTTTTTAATTCAATTTTTTTTTAATTTTATAATCTGTCATAAGACTTTGCATGTGCAGGTAAATAAGAAAATTCGAAAATATGTATCACTAGTTTTATTTATCTATTATATTAAAATAATTAATCTAATAACCAAGTCACGATTACAAAGCAAAATAATATTGTATAACGAATAATTAATCTATTAATCACGTCACAATAAGAAAGCAAAATAATATGGTATAAAAAATAAATAATTAATCTAATTCACAGGAAAGCATATTTGAAGATATATACCTTGAAATATGCTTTCCTGATAAAATCCGCAAGGTTAAATGTGGTTGCGGCGGTATTACGTTCATTTTATGTTCGTGGTGTCGTAAGCCTTTGTGCTTCCCTTGCTTTTACGATGGTTTCCACCCTCCAATTTGTCAACATACTGATCTGATAGAAGAAGGATCAGAATAACTACCTGCCGCGAAATTTGCAAGTGTGAATAAGATTAATTATTTATTTTTTATACCATATTATTTTGCTTTCTCATTGTGACGTGATTAATAGATTAATTATTTGTTATACAATATTATTTTGCTATGTAATTGTGACTTCATTATTGGATTAATTATTTTAATATAATAGATAAATAAAACTAGTAATACATATTTTCGAATTGACTTCTTTACCTGCACATGCAAAGTCTTGTGAGAGATTATAAAATTAAAATTAAAATTGATTTTAAAAAAAGCATGGAGACGCGAACCGTGAACTTCCAGAGTGCCAGTCCGTCGTCTTACCGTATTAGCTACGGCCGCTCTTCTCTCAAGCGTCAACGCTCAATGTACTCTACGCGTGAGCCGAAACACCCAAATTTTCAAATCGAAATATCTTAGCAACTAAGGCCTATTGGAACAGAAATAAAAAAACGACGTTAATTCGGAGGTCTTTAACTTTCACCACGCCAAAGGAGAACCCGATTCGCGACATCCAGGCTCTGCCGTCTCCTTGTGAGTGATACATTCGATGAGCGCAATATGACGGCGATATGTATATTCGTCAGTGATACATCTCATAAGCGCAATATGACGGCGATATGCATCCAAATCCAGAATGATACAAATAGGCAGACACAAAGAAAATTTGCACAAGTGTTAGAATGGCTAGGTAGGTAGCGCGCTTAGCTCTCGAATTAGAAAGCGTGGTTCAAACCGTAGGTAGGTACAAAATTTAACTAGGCAGAATATGTTTCAATCCATTCATCATATAGGCACGAACATAAATAAAGCATATGGGGATATAAAAATCCTACCAGATTTTTTCAATCAATATTTTCGGATTTTTTTATTTTTCACGCGATGACACTCATATGAGCTTCATATGAGCACAGCATAGTTACGTCACGCCATGCCGCTAATATGAGCTCCATATGGGTACAGCATAGTTACGTCACGCCATGCTGCTAATATGAGCTCCGTATGAGCACAGCATATTTCCGTTACGCCATGCCGCTAATATGAGCTCCGTATGAGCACTACAGTTTCTTCACGCCGTGACACCCATATGAGCCCCATATGCACTCACTTATTGTTAGATATTCGTGAGCCAAATTTGCCAGTCTGATGAATTCACTGCATGCATATTCGCGTGAGAACAACTTTGCTTCATTTGGATGTATTATTGTGAATGATCATGTGAAGCAAATATGACTTCAACGGCAGCACTCATAAGGGATACATAGCTGTGAGACTTTCTATGCCGCAGTGATGATGTACATATGATGCCAATGTGAGGTACATCCGTCTATCTGGGAATGTTTCTAATTCGGCGTCTTTGTGCATTTTCGGCCTTTCGCTACGTTCTTTGTCTTCGACGTCAACCTCACCGTTCTTGAATTTTTGAAACCACTCACGACAACTTTTCTTACTTAAAGCAGCCTCACCATATGCTTCTACAATCAATCGATGCGCCGTAACTACCGATTTTTTCAAGTTAAAGAAGTGAATCACCAGTTTCCGCAAATGACACTTTTTGGACACAAAACTCGACATTTTCACACAAAAAAATTATGTAATGGTGATACAAAATCGCTAATATTTCACGGTTATGGTCTTGCCAGATGGCCAACCTGACGATATGACGTTTTACATCTGACACTTTCAACCATAATCTCCTGGTAAGGCCATCTTCTGTCAAACGGCGGAGACTAATTTGTGCTCCAAATAAAAGTACAATGTAAGTACCACACAAGTATACTGGAAATGCTGCGCAACGACTTAGCATGCATGGTTGAGAAGAGAAGCTCAGCAAAGTTTGAATATACACGGAACGAGACAATTGACGGTGCTCGCCCGGCTCGTCATCGATTACGCTTGTTTATTAATCTACGTCACAATACCACACTTCGGTAGATGAATAACGGCAATCGGAAAGTGATATTTCGAGTTCTCACATGAATTCTCAAGGATTTTGGGATTCGTTGATTTTTCTTTAATGGTATGATATCATTTTTTGGACTTATGGTTGTACGTTATTATTTATTGTGGTTGGTTGCTTTGTTTGTATTACAATGGCGACTTAATTTTAATCTCGTTTGCATGTAGGTACTATTTAGTTCGTGAGTTCTTGCCTGGCTTTCGAAAATAATTTTTCGATTGGAATTTTCATCTCGAAATAAATCACTTGTTGGATTATCCAAAAATGTTCATAAAGAAACTCCTCGTGATCGGTAATTTGATCATTTGATGAATTTAAGATCGACTGGGATCTTTAAGAGTGCGACTTTTGTAGTATTTTTGCTGATATATGCTATCCTCTGGTATTCACATCGATATTCATTTATATAAATGGTTTTTATACAGTTAGGATATACTATATTCATGTTTATAGTTGAATCATAAAAATAATATCTAGAAATTGGTTGACTTTTGCATGAAACATTGTTAGGTTATTTGACAGCGGAAAATGACCTATAACCCTTCCACGGGATCGTGACCAATAACCAGTAGCCCTGTACATATATTTATGTCAAAAAGATATGAAATCCCCTCAAAAAAATTAAACAAGTAAAAAAAAAGCCAAGTAATAAAAAAATGTCCTCGAAAAAATTCCATAGACCACACGGCTCTTAAAATCTCACTTTATTTACATAGTTTGGAACGTTACGTGGAGGTATTCACATTCTAATTTATTACAGAACCACCATACATCTCATGAAATCTATTACGTCGCATAAATGTTCGTTGAATACACATAGTTTTGGCAGGCTGAACATCTCATTACTAATAATTCTGTATATCGGATGCAGTAACTGATGCGATGTTACAATTTTAAATAATCTAAGTGAATAAATTGTTGCATATGGCTTATTATATGAATATGGGTTCTTAAAATAAATGTCAAGAAAAATAGTATTTCTAGGGTTTGACAATTTATTATACGTTTCTAGTGAATTTGCTTGGCTTTTGCACAAAAAGTTATTTCACGTCTTTTGTACGTTTGAATTGGAAAAGTAGTAATGTAAATAAAAGTATTGATTTAAAGAAATCACCAGTATTTCGAGGTTAATTAGAATTTTGTAGATAGTAAAACGACCGATAATTTTTTCGAGGGCATTTTTTATTACTTATATATATACATATATATAACTATCGGGTGTATCTCAAGGAAACGTTGCGAGGTAGATGTCTCCGATTGAGATCAAATTTGGCTTGCATGTAGAATGGGTAAAAATAGGCGACACGTTTTTTTTTTTTTATATCGGCGGAAGCCGTTTTTTAAGGGTTGAAACACACTCCCGAAAATTGACGTGTTTTCGAGATATAGACGTTCATGATGATAATGATGAGTACAGGAACAAATGGCGTGTTGTTTATTGCAATAATTCGTGAATTACATGTGAAAAGTCACTCTTCAATTTTCCACTAATATGAGCACAGGCAAGGCTCGCAATCATGGACTGACTTCGTGCTTCGGGAAGCAACTGGATTACAATTGTATATTTGCGAAGAAATTGTACTCCGCTCACCGTTTTGAAGGCATTATCTGCAAATAATACAGCGTTTTTGGGTTGCTGCTGCAACTCATGAACAGAATGATGCAAACATTTTTATCAGTACCGCAGCATAATTTAATCTTCATCTCTGACTTTAATTTCACAAACAGCAGAACCAATGAACGAAAGAAATATATCTTCGCAACGAACGACTACGGTGCAAAGAGCGGCTACCATGATAACCTCGAATCGCCTTATTAAGGGGGGAATGTCTTTTTTTTCGCAAAATTTACCGCTTTTTGGGAATTTTTTTGTGAAGAAAGTATACAACGGAAAACTTGTGAAACTTGGCATATAGTTTTATTGATCTGTTTACTACATACAAAAAATTTTTTAAACAATTTCATCAAAAAATCCGCCTCCCACCCCCCTCGACGCGCGATGGTCCTTTTTGATGGTGTGCACGATTTCTCAAAAACTATTGAACCGATTGCCTTCAAATTTGGACAGAATGATCAGCTGACATCCTTTTATCGTTTGATGAAGCAAAAAAGCAATACGTTTAACAGTTTTTTATTTATAACAAAAAATCGATCAATTTTTTTCGAAAAATCGATACTTCAAGTTCAAAACGTCACCAAATCGTCCATTTTTTCCCCTTCATCGAACGATAGCTATATGTGTCTAAAGTAAAATGCTTTTTGGGTTTTTGTTGCAGGATGAACGCGAAGGCTGTAATCGTGCACACCATCAAAAAAGAACCATCGCGCGTCGAGGGGGTGGGAGGCGGATTTTTTGATGAAATTGTTTAAAAAATTTTTTGTATGTAGTAAACAGATCAATAAAACTATATGCCAAGTTTCACAAGTTTTCCGTTATATACTTTCTTCACAAAAAAATTCCCAAAAAGCGGTAAATTTTGCGAAAAAAAAGACAATCCCCCCTTAAAGATTAATAGCAGTTCTGGTAATAGCGTGTGTCGTCGTTATTTTTTCGTGTGGACTTATCAATTGGGTTTCAAGTCATATAAATTCACCAACGATCATTATCGCTGCTGTTACGACGGAGAAGCCAGCCATACATTTTGAGTTCTAAATACGAATAAAAATGTACGTTAATCCGGTAAATGTTATTCAACTTCTATCCATAGCGGTAAGTGCTATGAATTTTCCTCGCACTCCAATCACCGAACAGGATAAACAGTTCAGTAAGGATCTAGAAAACATGATCATTGAAGCGATGGATCAACCTATGAAACTGGTTTGGATTTTCTTTTACCAAATGAAATTCATGAAGCAGCCGCAATAGAAGATGACAGTGGCGGAGATTGGCATGGACAACGATACCTAGATCCAAAAATTGATGAAAATGTATGTATCCAAGATATAGAAGAATTGAGTTACGAATACAAGACAAAAGCTATAGATTCCTGGAGACCTGGGGCAAATGGGAATAGAAAGTTATCATCTGTTTAAACGAAATTCAAAAAGTTAAAATTAGAGCCGCGGTTACGCCGGTGGGCCCATAGTATAAATAAGGGTGACACCTACAAAGAAATGTTAACAAAAATAGCTCACTACACGTTCAAAAATTTTAATGATGCTTTGGACAAAAGGCTACCTGTCCATGATATAGATCTTCGACGATGGGCTTTACGTGCACGAGACATTGTAGAAATGCCAGCCGGAAAT
Organism: Ophion ellenae; assembly: GCA_963210295.1. Taxonomy (NCBI): domain Eukaryota; kingdom Metazoa; phylum Arthropoda; class Insecta; order Hymenoptera; family Ichneumonidae; genus Ophion; species Ophion ellenae. The sequence goes on from OY723386.1 coordinate 12,923,185, forward strand.
TTCCATGCATCCGCTTCTTGGCTAAGGATACTCAAAAACCAGCATGGAATTGTGTCACGGAAGATTACTAAATATGTACCAAAACAACAATTATTGAAAGCTGATACACTTCAAAACAAAGCTATCGAATTTATAGAAATGGTGAAAGTCAACATAGCCAACGCTGGGGCTGAAAATACATTTAATTCTGATCAGAGTGGATTCAATTTAGAGCTACATACAGGCCGCACATTGGCGAAGGAAGGCATTATGTTGGCATTATTTTGGCACCTATGTTGATCGTTTTAAACGAACTCACTGGCAAATTTGGTCCTCGAGTGAAACAAACTATGTTCAGAGCCGAAAATATATTTCTATTGGCTTCGAAAACTGGAAAATGGACGACTAATCATTTCAAGCGTTGGTTCCAAGAAGTATATATTCCCAAGACGGGTTCAAAATCGGTAATACTTCTGGATTCTTGGAACGGTAAATGTCGAACTGCATTTAAAGAAATGGATATGCAAGGAAAAGATATTAAAATTTTAACCATTCCAGCAGGTAAACATATTGCACCAGTTTCATTAGTTATGTAGAGAATTAGTTCATATGATAATTAGTCATTCCTGCAGGTACAACTGGAACGATACAGCCCCTTGATGTTTATGGCTTCCGTGTTTGGAAAAACATCGTCAAACACTTTTCTCACGCAATAATATTATACAATTCCGTAGTCGATCTGCATTTGAGAGACAATATTGTTAAGTTCCAATGTCTTACACACAACCAGCTTTCTTCTTCACGGTTTACAAACCTTTTCAAATATGCGTGGTACAAAAGCGGTTACGAAGAAGAAAGACCACTAAACTTCGAAAATCCGGTAGAATTTTGTTTTTCACAAAATGTACCGAATGCGATATATGCGGCGAAGCAGCTATTGTCACTTGTGCGTGGTGTAAGCAATCTCTTTGTTTCAAACACTTTTATCATGACTATCATTATTGTAATAAGTATAATCCATAAAAAAACATAGAATTGAAACGTTTCCTAAATAAGTAAGCGTGAAAACATTTTTCTGATTATGTTGTAATCTTCAAATTATAACGAGTCAGGGATGTGTGCGGCCGTGTGGATGAACAAGTAGATCGTGTGGATTCGGCTTCGGACCGAAGCCGAATCCACACGATCTACTTGTTCATCCACACGGCCGCACACATCCCTGACTCGTTATAATTGATTGGCTATAAACAGACACAATGACCTTCTTCAGCGAGATACTACAACTCTTCGGATATTTCACCTTAGCAGCTTTCAAGAACTGGAAACGAGACACTGCCACGAAGACTCGCCTAAAGCAACAACTCCGATTTTTACTTAAATAATAAAAAGACTTCTGAAGAGGACCCGAACCGAGGGCCGAACCGTAACGGACCGAAGCCGAATCCACACGATCTACTTGTAACCTTCAAAGGCAGTACGTGTCGGGGGAGAATTTCTTCGTAAATATACAATTGTAATCCAGTTGCTTCCCGAAGCACAAAGTCAGTCCGTGATTGCGAGCCTTGCCTGTGCCCATATTAGAGGAAAACTGAAGAGCGATTTTTCACCAGTAATTCACGAATTATTGTAATAAACAACACGCCATTTGTTGCTGTACTCATTGTTATCATCATGAACGTCTAGTAGTCGAAGAATACAACATTTTTTCCCTTCGAACTTTATTTTTACTTCGGCCCGTTCACGAGCTATACAAAGAACAAAGTTTTTCAAGGGTGCGTTGACCCCTTAAGCATGCCGTTCTACCAAAACGAGAAAATGTGTATCGACTATTTTGACTGATTGTACTTCCTTTGTAACCCATTTTTATTTCTACAAATTTTCGTCCATGCCGCATGGTAAGAACTTTGAACGTTTGCCTTTCGAGAGGGGGGGGGGGGCTGTAATGTTACAAATATGCAATTGCGTCATAACACAAACATATATTCACGTGAATTTAGACCGAAATGCCAAAAGGCTAGCTGATTATACGATGCTCTTGGAAAAAAAATCGAAGGGCAGTTTCAACTCCTTAATTGTTAGATATCGGACAAAAGAAAAAATCCGTATTCGCACTTTTTCATTCTCTACATGTATCCAAATTTACATCCCAATCGATTAAAATTTCTCTGAGATAGGGTTGAAAAAATTTCATTTTTGCCATAAACAATATGAAATTTGTTGCTATCTGCATCGTTCTCATCTCCAATGTATAGTACACGAAAAAATAATCATTGTTGAAATTTGAAGTTTTTTCACATCTCGTACCGTTAAAATGTTATCGACGAAAAACGAAAAACACCCGAATTTTCGAGGGTGCGTTTCAACCCTTAAAAATCGGGTTCCGACGATATAAAAAAAACGTGTCGCCTATTTTTACCCATTCGACAAGCATGCCAAATTTAATCGAAATCGGAGATATCGACCCCGCAACGTTTCCTTGTCAGTTAAAGTGTTACAAGCTTATATCTTAGAACGTACGAATTGTGATGAAAAATGTTTCGAATTAAAGTTGTCCCGTTTTAGGGGGAACTAAATTCTAAACTAAAGATGGGAAACTCAATTTAACCGTGACTATAACCGTCAACGTCTTATGAAGGTCAACTTCGAAAGTTTTCATTAGAAGCCGTTCTTTGTTGAAATTCTTATCGTTTAACCCTTTAACGGCCATGCCTATTTCTGGATGGCTCAAAATTATTTCCTCTGGTAGTATAGCCAAAAAAGGGTTAAATATGAATGTCCAACCATAATTTTGTCGAGAAGGGCCTGGGAAGTAGTATTTTCGGACTATAGCAAATTTGCTACTATCATTTTCACCTGCTCGGTTCGAACTATTATTCTAATTCAATAAAAAATCTTCAAAGCTTAGTTCGTCCCGTCAAACTTCCTTTACACAATTCTATCAAAAAATATTTCAAGAATGTCCATCTAGTTACTTTTTGGGCAAAAAGCGGGCAGCGGATCGAATACTGAGGCAAGCGTCGTAAATTTTAACGACAACATTGTTGCCATATCAACATAATTCATATGTTTACGTTTGAATTTTGAGCTATCCCGGCATTTGTAGCTGCATCTGGCATAGATTGATGGAACTGTGAAGTAGCTTGTCCGTTATAGCGTCCTTACGCTTTTACCAACGGGGTCAAAGTGAACGTAGCAAATTTGCTACGATGGCAGCTAAAGGATTAAAAGTTTGCAAACGTTCAGAAAATTATGCCAAGGAATGAAAAAAAATCCCCGCGAAAACGTTGTTATTTGTTTTAACTCTTAAAAATTAAGGTTTACCTTAAAAATAATAATTATATTTCGCCGTCTCGTCCTCTAGATCATATGTGTAGTAACGTTGTTACTGCTAGAATATCCACAGTCCATTCAGAGGAAAGGAAGTCAAGTGGTGCTCTCTTCTCCGTTACCTCAGTAGGCCCTGCACGCCCGTCCTCTGCTTCTATCCGCCATTCATTTTTCTGTGCGACAGAATTCACACGTCCATAAACGGCTAGCATTTAAAAACGTTTTCTTTGGAGAATTGTCATTATGCCATCACCCAAGAGAAGATCTGAGAGCAACAAAATAAGGAAACGGAATCACAGTAAGAGTTCATACGACCATCTAGAGAAAATAGAGACTCTGGTACAACGCAAGCGATTGCCCCGGCGACGACGATTCTCGACAAGAGATCGCTCGCATACGTCTCAATAAGACCGTTACAGACGAGATCCATCCCATGACTATGACGAACGGCCCCCAACACGGGGAAAGTACCGTGATCATCCACAAACTGATCAACCCCCAACAGGAAAGGGTTGGAATCAGCGTGATACGTCTTGCGAAAGCCAACATTCGTCAGGTTCACCAGAAAGTCGCTCGAAATCTTGTGACAGGAATTCCCGTCACCGACGACGTTTCAGTCGGTCGTCGACAGAAGATTCGACTTCGAGCGAGTGCAACAAATATCTGCGTTGCCGGTCGGGGTTTTGTAACCCTTCAGATATAATGGAGACAACAGCACGACAAAAGACGATCTCAAACGACGATAAAGAGGGTAAATCCGAGTCGCCAACAAAAATCGATCCCTCAACTCTCCAATTACTGGTCGACGATCCGACTGAAGACGATACGGTGGGCCCGGATATTCTTTCGGAAATCGCCGAGAGATGGAACAAAATATTTCAAGTAGGCTTAGATCAAAATGTGAAAACGGAGCTTGTCAAGAAATATCAGCCAATATCAGCCAATAATAAGTCTGATCACTTTCAGTCCCTGTTTCAAAACTAACTCGGTGCAGCAATCAGTGCCATCGGTTCCGCACTGACGGACCTCGTCAAACTGAATCAAGTTGACCGATAAGACATTCGCAAAGCACTTCGTGAAAAATCCAGAAGCAAAACAACCTACCGCGTCTGGTCAACGATGGGAAAGAAACAACTCATCGTCGGGAAACTGAAAGGCCCTCCTCGGAAAACTTCCAAGAACAACTATCACCAAGGAGGGCAACGATCGAGACACTCAAAAAGAACCCGCCAGAGGAAACGCTAGAGGTAGTACGACTAGCTGGGAGACTTAAAAAAAGTTCCGATGGGTGGCTATCAATAACATCAGATCGGGACGCAATGCAGACAGTTCTAGGATACAAAATTCCATATGCATCCCGGATATTCCAAAACCAAAAAGAGGAAGAACTGGCCGAGCCAGTTCTTCCTATTCAGGACAAAATGTCGCTCAACAATCTTATCGGCGACTTAATCCAAAAAGGAGCAGTTTCAGCTTGCGAGCCCGTTACAGACCAATTTCTCACACCGTACTTCACAGTGGATAAACCTAATGGCGATAAACGATTCATTCTGAATCTTCGAAAATCAAACAAGTTTATAATCGCACGTCACTTTAAAATGGAAAACTTGAAAGTAGTATCTAAATTGCTTTTCCAGCGTTGAAACAATACGATGGAACGTATAAACTGTGGTCGGAATTTTGTCGAGAAACCCAAACCTCACCGTACGAAACCTTGATATCGCAAGTCCTCGAATTCTTGACAACGCGATTCGAAAAGGCCAGGTCATAAAGCACAATGAATTGTCACCGCTCGGCGCTATCACTTCTATTGACTAAGAAAATCGGTACTGACGAACGAATAAAAAGATTCTTCAAGGGTGTTGCCACCAAAAGCCTCAAAAGCCAAAATACACATCCAAATGGGATCCTAAATATGTTCTCAATTATGTGTAAAAATTCGGCGCTAATGAGCAAATGCCAATAACTCTCGAACTAGTAACGTTTCTTGCATTGATAACCGCACAGCGGGTTCAAACGCTTCATCGATTCGGGTTGAAAATATCTCAATCGTGAATAGGGTATTACAAATTCACATAACGGATCGCCAAAAAGCATCAGGTCTTAATCGCAATCAACCACTCTTAATCATATCCACTCTTGAAGAGCTCCCGAAATTATGCGTAGCCTCTACGGTTTTAACTTATATCGAGAGAACAAAAAGTATACGTAACGCAGAAGATAAATTTCTGTTTTTGACATTCAAAAAACCCTTTCATACCGCTAACTCACAGACCATTAGTCAATGGATCAAACAAACTATAAATAAAAGCGGCATTGATACTACAATTTTTACGGCCCATAGTACTAGACATGCCACAACATCCAAAGCGTTGAGAAAAGGTGTCAATAATGAGTTCATTCGTCGAGCTGCTGGGTTGACTCAAAACACCAGTGTTTTCGCTAATTATTATAACCAGCCTGTGATACAATCACAAGATTTTGCATCCGCAATTTTTGATCAGGCTAAAAAAAAATAATAATAAAAATAAAAGAATCAAGTTATGTGTACCAATACACAATGTTGAATTGTTAGAGCTTGTAACCTAATTAATAAATGACATAAAACAATGCATTAATGAGCCGTCCCGCTCGCAACACTCTTTAAACATCTACACGTATGATCTAGAGGACGAGACGGCGAAATAAAATTCTACGATTGAACGAACTTACCTTAAGTGAAGTTCGATCCGGATTATATGAGCCGTCTCGTCCGAATAGATCAGTCCCACCCAAATAACCCAATAATAAATAATAACCAAATAACCCTTATTGCGAGCTGGATTCTTTAAAAGTAATGGCGGATAGAAGCAAAGGACGGGCGTGCAGGGCTTACTGAGGTAACGGAGAAGAGAGCACCACTTGACTTCCTTTCCTTTAAATAGACTGTGGATATTCTAGCACTAACAATGTTACTACACGTATGATCTATTTGGACGAGACGGCTCATATAATCGAGATCGAACTTCACTTAAGGTAAGTTAGTTCAATTGTAGAATTATTTGTTTTTATTCAAACAGTAATGTTATTATATTTGTTGAATCAGTCATGTGTAGAAAAAAAACAAGAACTAATTCATGTAATAGCTAAGTAAAATGTACACGTTATGTAAGTGTACACGAAATGTTATATACAAAATTGTTAAACCTTAGAAATAATCTTATGAAAAATGTATTCTTCTGATTTAAAAAATGACGTTTTTTAATAAAAAAATTATATCACCATTATAGAAAAAAATAACGGATGTACTACACGGAATGGCTCTCTGTTTCGCGTGCATGGTTGAGAAGAAAAAGAGCGGGAAGATATAGAGTCTTTTCCGTTTCTACCGTCCGCATAAATAACTTGTGCGACAAAATGTGTATCTTTCTTTTTACATTTTAACATCGCCCCAATTGTCAATCGGCGGCTAAGATATATATAATCTAATCTGTAATAGATGTGTGATAAGTTGGAACACTCATATTTTTATCTAACTTTTGAAATGATTTAGATCTCACAAGATTTCGAGCTTGCGGGGACTAAAGGACACATCACTGATCTAATATGTACTCTACGGGAACATCAATTCAATTACCATTCACATTACCAATTGAGGTTAAAAAAGTGTTCAATGTGGTCATGCGAACAGGGTGAAGAATGCTTGTAAATTTGCAAAGAAAACTTCTTTGCAAATTTACAATCTTCTAAAGTAAATTTACAAATTTACTTCTTTGCAAATGTACAATCATGCAAAATTAACGTTTCGAAACGAGCTCATTACCATGATAAAAAAAATACTATCTCAAATCCCTACCATCTGGCTAAGCAATTGCATTGTTTTAAACCTGAGAGTTGAGTAGTTGGGAAGTCGAAATATTCTGCCGAGCATTTTTTTCTTAACCATGCGCGCCAAGACCATGCACAGTATTTCCAGGGTACTTGGGTGGTTCACACGTTGTATTGTTTTGTCATTGTGACGTCAATTTTTTTCCATAATTATGTGCTTATTTAAAATAAAAATGAAACATTTTTAATATTATTTTTAAGGCTAAACAGTTTTGTAGATAAACTTTCTTGTACACTTGCATAATACGTACATTATAATTGGCTATCACATAAATCATTTCATGTTTTTTTGGTACAATTTATTGATTGAAAAAATATAATAAGATCACTCTTAGAATAAAAAGAAATAACAATTATTGTTTAGGTAAACCATATTTTTTTATAAGGTAAAGCAATCAAAAACGTTTTCGCTGGATTTTTTATTTCTTCGCGTACTTTTCAAACATTTTGAAGGTTTCTAAAAAAGTTCTCATTTCATTTTATAAAGGGATACAATACTTTTTTGCTTTAGCTTGAATCCAAAAAAATGCGAATTCCAAATATCTTCTAAGAAATTACACGTGTATAATTTCTAATTCACATTTAGCGGGGAAAAGTGTTTCAAGAAATATGAACTCGAAGAAACCTAGGAAATGGCATCGGCAAAATAAGTACGATACAGTATAAGAAATAGTTTATTTTTATTATTAATCTAATAGGTTTATTTTCACTATTTTTATAACCGTGAACTCCAGTCAGTGCTTCTGTGTATATTGCTTGGATACATGTACATCAAGAGACGTGGTAGTGTCTTGAGGCAAAGCAATAAAAAAATGTCGCCGCCACTGATAAACAAGCCGCGCAGGATAGACTGGGTACGGTTGTAACGGGGTACGGTTGAAACACTGTGAATATTCACGAAAGTATAAGTGGTGTGAAGAGGGGTACAAGGGGAAAGACGCACGACTTTCCCCTGCCAAGCGTCTCGGCACATCTTGCAAGCCTCGACACGCTTGGCAGTGCTACGCGCCACTTCCCGCGAAACTGACCCTTGCAGAGGGGCCCATTGAGTCTTTTTGTTTGGACGTAAGTATGTATTATCCATTTATTTTTTATATTACTTCGTTGATATAACAGTTTGCGTATTGGGTGATTCTATGAAGAATTATTGAACTTTGGACCTTAGTAAACAAGCAACTGTGTATTTGTAGGTTGTGTTTCTTGGTCACTGCGATATTTGTCGAGAGGGGGGGGGGGGGGGGGTACGATTATAACGATTGTCGTGGGTACGATTGTAACATTATTAACGTTCTTAGTCTTTACAATTTAAACGCCAAGGTCAACCTTGGTCCCATTTGGAGTGTACTGACGGTAGTCGCCATTATATGTGCTATAATTGCCACTAATCTCATTACGTTTTCTTGGGAATTCTAGTTTTCTGTTTCGTGGTCCCTGCGATATTTTTATTGTCGAAGGGGGGGTTCGAGTGTAACGATTTTCGTGCGTACGGTTATGACATTATTAACGTGCTTAGTCTTTACAATTTAAATGCCAAGGTTATACTTGGTCCCATTTGGAGTGTACTGACGGTAGTCGCTACTATATTTGCCATAATTGCCACTAATCTCATTACGTTTTCTTGGGAATTCTAATTTGTTTTTACTTTAAGGGATCATCACAGTGTAACATAAAAAAAACGATTTTTTTGCATTTTCCAAAAATATAGACGGTTTTAGTTTTAAGGCTTTCACGGCTCTTTATGTAATGAGAAGAGTATGTGGCTTCCGGATGGAGGCCGTGTTGAGGATCAGCGTTGTGCCGACGTTTCGCAAACATTACAGTCTGCATCATCAGGGCTGAGAGCTGCGATACTGAAGCTCTCGTATCTCAGGCATCCCTTATACAGTTGCAGTCATCGTTCCAGATCGCTGCACCAGTCAATCAGATGTTTTAATTGATCAGCTGGTCAATTCAAAAACCGGGAGGACGGTGTGCCAAATGGGATTGACGTGATATCCTCCATCTCTGTTTAGATTGTCCGGATGTTTTCGGATTTCCAAGCCGTCTCGGTGTTTCCTGGAAAAATAGCTGTTTGATGGGGCCAGACTTTGGGCTTTGTCGAACTGGATGGCATGACCAGTCTCCATCCAATGTTCGGCCAGCGCCGATTGTGTAATATGGCCATATTTGATACACCGTTGGTGTTCTTTGATCCGTGTACTGATCTTCCTCCCGGTTTCTCCTATGTACACTTTACCGCATGAGCAGGGTATCTTGTATACTCCTGGTGCACTTAATGGTGGTCTTTGGTCTTTTGCACTCGGAATCACTTGTGCTAGTTTCTTCTGAGGTTTGAAGATGACTAGCACGTTATGTTTTCCAAGGACCCTGCCTATGCGATCGGTTATGCCCTGAAGGTATGGAAGGGAAGTTGTTGCGGTTATTTGTCCTTCATTCTCCCCATCAGGTCCTGTAACCGTTTTCGGATCAGCTATTTTTCTTTTTAGATTTCTGATCGTTCTTTCGATGTTGCCTGGCTTGTAGCCATTGTCTCCTAAAACTTTTCGTAGGTGTTCTAGTTCAACCTCCAGGGAGTCTGGTTCGGAGATTGCTAGAGCTCTGTAGACCCGAGAGCTTATGACCGACTGTTTTTGGGAAGGGTGGAGATGGGACGTAGCGTGGAGGTATCTATCCGTTTGCGTTGGCTTCCGGTAAACTTTGTGGCCCAAAGTGCCATCGCTTTTCCGTTGAACCAGTACATCCAGAAAAGGGATTTGATTTTCCTGTTCTATGTCCATGGTGAATTGAATACTGGGGTGCTGGGAGTTGAGGAAGGTTAAGAAATGATTGATGTTTTCTTTGCCGTGACTCCAAATGACGAAGGTGTCATCGACATATCGGAACCAGGTGGAGGGTTTGAGGGAAGCTTCTTGCAGAATTCTGTTCTCGAAGTTCTCCATAAAGATGTTGGCGATGATGGGGGAAATCGGGGAACCCATGGCTGCGCCTGAAGTTTGTTCATAAAACTAGGATTGAAATTGGAAGTATGTAGAGTTTAGGCAATGTTCTATGAGAGGCAGTAGGTTAGGGACAGCTTTTTTGGAATTTTTAACTATGCTTAGGGTTTCATTTGTTGGGACGTTTGTAAACATGGATACAACATCGAAACTCACTAAAATGTCTTCTGGTTGTACCTTGATAGACTGGATCTTGTTCACAAAATCCCGGGAGTTTTGGATATGGGAGTTGTTGAGGCCTACCAGTTCCTGCAAAGGTTTGCAAAGGAAACAAGCCAAATGATATGTAGGACTGCCTATGTTGCTAACAATGGGCCTTAGTGGGATGTTGTTTTTGTGTATTTTTGGCAGACCGTGAAGCCTGGGTGATAGGGATTCCTTAGGTGTAAAGGCTTTGGTTAGGTTTTCCGATAGACCAGCCTTCTTTAGAAGTGTTGTAGTTTTCTTTTCTATACTCGACGTGGGGTCACGTGATAATTTCTTGTAGGTGTTGGTGTCCTCGAGCAAGTTCATAATTTTAATTGATCAGCTTTAATTGACCAGCTGATCAATTAAAACATCTGATTGGCTGGTGCAGCGATCTGGAACGACGACTGCAACTATATAAGGGATGCCTGAGATACGAGAACTTCAGTATCGGAGCTCTCAGCCCTGATGATGCAGACTGTAATGTTTGCGAAACGTCGGCACAACGCTGATCCTCAAACGGCCTCCATCCGGAAGCCACATACTCTTCTCAATATAGACGGTTATAAACATGGACCTGGCATCGCCGATTGATCGTCAGTAGACAATTTATATGAAAATTCCGCACTCGAAACTTTAAACGCGTTTTTTTTAATTTAAAATGTCGTTTTTCAAAGCGGTGTACACTCTCAAAGGGAGAGTTTTCAAGCCATCCTTCACGCTATTCTTTATCTTGCTATGGAGGCTTTATTAAAAAAATATTCATGTTTTTTTTTAACGAAAACTGTCGAAAAAATAGGCCAAATTCGATACTTTGTTTTCAAACCGCCGCCATCTTGTCAATTTTGATTTTTTAAAACCTCCATAGCAAGATAGCGGCTTTCATACTGATTAATAATCTATTTACAATTTTTGTTTCAGTCAGTATTTACCCCCACAACTGTGCACAACCTTTTTTTCACGAGTGCTTTCATTTAACATTAAAAAATGACTTATTAGGGTATTTTAAGCATCGAAAAAAAATCGCGAAAGTCAACTATTTCTCGACGGGTTACACTGCGATGATCCCTTAAACTATTCAAGACGCGTTTCGTTGATACGATAAAAGAACTCTCTTCATTAGTTGAAAAGTTCCTTCCTCTTTAATGCTAGTTTAAGATAAAAATAATAATGATGTCGACGTTGACCTCATTAATTATGTAGACCGATTATAAATGACTATAAAAATTTCACCTAAATAATAATAAACAATGCCATACTAGCAACTTGGGATATTTTTTTTTTTTGAAATACTCGATAAAAACTCTCCCTTCTACATTGTATCGAGCATGTTGAAAACTCAACAATGGTAGCGACTGTACGCTGACGGTGATGGCGTTGAACTCAGCACATCAAACCCGCACAATGATGTGCTCACGGTTTATTAAACTCGATGCTGCTTTATTGTCCGCCATAGTAGTTCATGTTCAGTTGACCATTGTGAGCCATTTCCAGCATATTGGAATCCAACCCAAACAAACTCCTTTGTATCCTGATCGAAGGCCTTCATGAGCCATGCTGGTAAGAAGACGGCGAACCTTGTTCATGATGTCCACTATATACCGCTTTTGTAATTTGGTTTGGACAGCCCTCATGTCGGTGATTGGGTAATGCGATGTAATTTCGAGTTCAGACAGCCTCTTCGTTGGGAGGAATTCCGCCATCTTGCTGTCTTGGTCAATGCTCGAGAAATCCATTTTTCGCTGACATGACAGCTTTAAATGTATCGTGGAACGTTAATTTTTTTCCCTCTAATTAAATTTTCTCGCTCACAACACTTTTCACAATTTCGACGCGGCGGTGGGGGGGCCATCATTATGATGTGCCATCTCAGGTGTATTGTAATGCTTCAAGCATGCAAGATATAATATTATTTCACTATCGTTCCGATGATGTTCCGGCAAATGATCCCACTGCATACCAATGTGTCGACCTCAATATTTTATGAGCAAGGTTCTCGAAAGCGTTCGAGCTTATTATTCATGAACTCCCATGGGCCCTTGGCTGGGTGCACCGCATACATACTCGCACATGCGAACATCTCGAAGTTATATTTCGGAATGACCACAAGACCGAATGCAATTAAATTTTGTGAGCTAGCCTTTGTTACCACAGCTGCATCAAAACTTTATCGGTCAATTCCTCATTTGACATCTAGCATTACAATTGTTAAACGCATTTTACAATTGTTAAACGCCATTGTTAATAGCATTACAACTCTTAAACGCTGGCCTCATAGACGCTGGCTTTCACATGTATATTCACGTGTTTGATATAATTTTTCCCCTTGTCTGGAAAAACAATTCACCTGTACCAATAACGCCCCCTTCTCTCACCAAGAAAATTGACACATCGTCTACGATGTCCACTGGCTGCCGGCGTCCCCTGGCCCATGAGCCTCGCGCCAACAACCGTTATCCCCTCCTCATGGACCCCGTGGGTCCGGGCATCCTCGACCCCGCGTGACGTCACTCGCTGGACTCCCCGCACCCTTTTCCGCCAGCCACAAATCATCGTCTCCCCCCAATTCCCCAAAACGGTGCCCAGCCTTTGCGAGACCGCTAGACACCCACTCCCGCTCCCCTCTCCATAGACTTCCGTGTGGCTCAGCATCTGTATAGTTCTACTACTGATGGGGAGACGGTAAATAAAGTGTATCTGAAAATGTGAATAATACAGTCCGACCGCCCAATAAGAACGCAAAAGCCCCCAAGGGGAAGAGTTTTCGCGTACGCCCACCAGGCACGCGCTCGCCGATTCTTATTCTCTGTCTCCCTCTCTGTCTCTCCAAGTGTTAGCAAATAATTGCATTAGATTTATTTTTAACTTACGTAGAGACGAACACGTTACACCTTTAAGACGTCAGCTCGGCTGGTTAACAGTTCGCTCCCGTAGACTCTACTTCATTGGCCAAGTGGTTTACAATGTGGTTCATGGTACATCTCCAAACTATCTCTCAAACCTATTCACTCCATCCAAACCGAGAAATCGCATCACTCGTCAGGCAAACATCTTATTCCACATCCCACTCCATCGCACCGAAACTTACCGTAACTCATTTGTTATGACTGCAACTTACTTCTGGCACTCGCTTCCTCACTATATAACCTCAGCTACGTCAATCTCTGACTTTAAATCACGCTTATACTCATTTCTGTTCGACCGCGAGGCCTAATTAATGCCAATGTTTCTGAAGCTCCTCCGTCTTATTTCTCTTGGTCCGGTTTTCGTTACGCGACTCGTCCCTGGCAGATTATCCCAACTCCCTCTCCGGATCCCCCACCGGTTAGACTAAATTAGATTAAATTGAATTACTACGTAAGTCTAGAATTAAATGCGAATTAATATATGCAGCCAAAAATTGCGCCATATCATTATAAACTCTGTACTGTTCTACTCGCGGTCATATTTCGTATACTATTATATAACCACTTCTATTATAACTGTTATCTCACATTATGTACTAAACTGCTTAACTCAAACCAAACTGTATGATGCTTCTATAACCATCACATATTCATGTATTACTTATATCTATTGCTTATAGTAACATTTGCCCCATGGTAGTTACCAGGGCAAAAATAAACGAATCAATCAATCAATCAATCTCTCTCTCCCTCTCCCTCTCTCTCTCTCTCTCTCTCTCTCTCTCTCACTCTCTCTCTCTCTTATTTTTTTCTTTTACATTTTACTCTTCTAAGCTCTCCTAGGCTAGGCGTTCTTATTCAGAAACCTGCATGCGAAATAACTCGAGCTCGGGGTTCGAGTCGGAGTGGTGGAAGCGCTCGAGCGAAAAAAAGTGGAAGCGTTCTTATTGCGGGCGTTCTTGTTGGAGGGTCGGACTGTAGGGACGGCACGTCGATCACATCGACCGATATATACACAGTCATATATAGGATGGCAAGGTGAAAGTGATCGGACGAGGTTCTAACCTCACAACAGACCGGTCGTAAGAGTACACTACTTTGAGCGACTTTGTGCGTTGCTTTCAAAATGGCCACATGAAAATTGTAAGAAAACACCTATTTCAAAAACTAAAAAGTGAGCCTCTTTCGAAATTCAATTATCACTGTAGATTCCAGTTTTCTAATACATACTCGTTTTTGTGCTGCGACAAATTTCGTCAGGGAACAACAAAAAAATCAACATAAAAAATTACGCGTCTGGGTACAGCACTGGAAAAAATTTCATTGCTCCATCAATACTGTATTTGTAACAACCAACGTATCTCAATTAACCCTTTGCCTTCAAGGATTGATGTTAAATTTTATTATAACACTGATACTTAAGGCGTTCCCCCACTTATAGCGCAAAAAAGGCCTTTTTCATGAATTTTTTAAAAGAAAACTACAAAACTTTTTTAATCGATCAATATACCATTTTAAAGAACACATCTTGAAGAACTTTCAGTAATTTTTTTTATTGAAAAATATTACATTGTTTAGTAGCAAATGAACGTCAATGAAATAATGTTTTTATATACACAGTTTGCGGTGACCAACATTGCGGCGAAGTGGATCATCTGAAAAAAATGCGGATGGATTTAGTCAAATATAAGTATAAATAGTCTGTAATCGAAGGATTTTAAAAAATATTCATTTTTCACAAAATGGCGGACAGTCAAAGTTAATGGTTCGATTTTAACGAAAAAAACGGCCGTTTTTTGGCTATAAAACGGCCAATTTTTTCTAAAAAAAAAATCGAACGATTAAAGACTACATTTTTATGTATTAAATAAGCCTGCAAAATTTCAAGAAGATCGGTTCATTAGTGTTCGAGTAATCTTGGTCACCGACTTCAGAAATGCCATTTTAAGAAAAACGCGTTTAAAGTTTCAATTTCAGTTTACACGAAGAAAATATTTTTTTTTTTGTAAACTTACCTAGAGTCATCTATTCCGGGCCCATACAGAAGTTCTTCCGCCGACGATGCCGCTTGCAAAACGGAAATTTAGTGTTGCCTTCGTAACATTCTTCCTTCACGAGTGCTCTCGGCCGCACGTCTCTCTGCCACTACAATCCGTGCTTCGTCCATTTTATCAGCGTATTCGTGCGCGTTGTGCCCACAGCTCCCTCCGATTGAGTTCAAATAAAATAATAATGATTTTGAACCTTCGTTGAATAGTCCAACGGCAATATAAGCTGCTAAATTTACAACGATTGCTCCACTCGAAACTTCTACGTCGTTATAAGGATGAGAATTTACTAGCCCAGTGTACGTTTTCGAATCTCCGTCTCCAATATAGTAACGGTACAGGACATTATATTTTTCTATTGAACGCTTGAAGATTTCGATAATGGAGTCCACCTCCATTTTTCCCGAGGAGCCTTCGTGATTTGCACTGCAGTTATCTTCGTGTGTTTCGTACCATTCTTCGTATTCCGCATCATTTATCTTATGTTTCCACGATTCACACATTTTACAATACGCACTTTTTACCACAAGATCAAGTACTTTTCCACTGTAGTAGCCTATGACTGATGTGACTCCGAACAACGACGTATATCCTCGCTTCCTCCAGGATCCATCTCCGGAAACTGTTAATTGAGGAGTTGCATCGCCTTCTGCATTAGGTGTATCTTCAATTTCTTCTCGTACGGCTTTTTTAAATATTACATCTGCACATGAGTTCACAGACTCATAAATACTTTTCAAAATGATTGAATATGTAGTCTCGGTAAGAAACCTTGGCATGTCCATAAGTCCGCAAAATTTTTGTGCTCCAGCCAATCCTATGCCAAGAACTCGCATGGTGAATATAAATCGACGATTTATTTCATACGATTGTTCCAAAAAAGGAGAAGATGGTATCAAATTATCTGCACATGAGTCACATTTCACAACGATTTTGAAGCCTAGTCCTCTTGCACTTGCCGTTTCAAATGTAATATTTCCATTACACGTTTTGCACTTCACTAAATTTAAAATAGCAGCAAACACAACCCAAAAGTTCAAAATCCTATATTCAATATTAGGACTTTGATTCACAGTCATATCAATATTATTTTTCAGTTTCTTCGCAGACGTGCTGAAACTTTCAGTTTCCGTTTCGGTCAGGTTGGGGTTACAAACACCCTTCCTTTTTTTTGGTCGAGATTTCCGTAAATTATCACTGCTTCTTCTTTGTCGCGAACCTTTTTTTCGATCCATTTTTGAATGTGAAATGAATAAAAACTGCGCTTATAATATTATGAACTGCGGAATATACGTCTTATATAGTCGAACTTTCGAGCTACACTGACGAGTTTAGACCATAACAGACAACGAAAATACGTTTTTATAAATTCCAGTCTATTATATGAACGTTGTGAATGCCAGGTATACGACCCTTTTCATCGAACAATGCATTGGAGGTCGGAGGGTCGAGCGCGCCAGACGGCAGACTAGCCGGTCGTTTACACAACGGATTCTTCTCTTTTAACGCTCATATCTCAGTCAATTTTGTTCGAATCGACTTGAAATTTTCAGGACATATTCTCAGATACTTATACTTCAAAAATATGCAATAAAAAAATCGATTTTTTTAAAATCGCAAGTGGGGGCAACCCCTTAATTAAGGTTA
Organism: Ophion ellenae; assembly: GCA_963210295.1. NCBI lineage: Eukaryota > Metazoa > Arthropoda > Insecta > Hymenoptera > Ichneumonidae > Ophion > Ophion ellenae. The sequence goes on from OY723386.1 coordinate 12,940,141, forward strand.
TATTGGTTAGTCATCTATCCTGCAATCGGATCTGATATTTCATGTACATACGAAATATATATAGCATATATTACCTTTGAAAGGCCGCAGCGCGACCCTTACACTCGTTTTCATAGATGTTCCTTGAGGAATAGGATTCCTTGTTTCTTATTTTGCGTTTCATAAAACATTTTTGACTGACAGAGGATCCGTATTGTCTTCTTCACTTCAAGGGAGCTCTCGCGGTTCTTTAAGGGGCTTTTCTACTGACGGCTAAGAAAATAAGCTGTTTTTAATATACATATTTTTTTGCAAACTGTTGCATGTATCGGTACAAACTTTTTTTCCCTCAAAGGTACACTCTTCCAGAATAGAAAGTAATTTTTTTGTTGTTGCATTTAAATGTATATTTATTTAAAAATTAATAATTGTGTAAAGGCATGAAAAAAGTACGTTGCTGGCGATGATGATTTGCGCTCTCGAGGTAATCGGAAACAAAAAACTCAAAAAGATTGTAAATCTATCTGAGTATCGTCATCGCCCGAACTAGGATTATCATTTTATATTGCAAAATAACCAAATGGCGTCATTTTTTGCAAAAGTGTTCGAAAAACTCGTCTTTTTCTTCTTAATTCAGGCGAAAGTATGAATTAAAATTTATATTGTCTAATAATCCTAATTTGGACGATCGCCATACATATACCGAATATCCAGTAAACATTTCAGCCCGATTAGTTAAGCCATTTTTGCGAAGTGACCAATTCCAGGTGAAAAAAGTCGTTTCGAAAAGAACGCGTTTAAAGTTTACTATACTATACTATACAATACTAACCAGTAGTGCGTCCTTTTACTCTCACGGTGAAGAGTGGGACTACTACTATACGGTAAACTTATAGAAGAAGACGTATATATGTGTATACTCAGGCATACATTCAAAACAGCTCTTCCGAACAGCTGCGCATGACACGCAGCGGGCAGTCGTACTAGAGCCCGCGCACCGAGCGCTTCTATTTTGAAGCGCTGTACTGACATGAATCGACAAAGTGAAAATCGACTTTACCAGTAATTGGATATCAATTCTATGATGAAATAGAGTTGAAAATTCGAAAAATAAAAATTCGTCTTTTTTCATCCCGTCACAGTAGTATAGCCCCTAAGAAAGCCTGGTGTAGCAAAGTGGGACTACTAGCGCTACGAACAGTCTACTCGAGGTTTATTGAACTACCACTTTAACCTTCACAAAAGACTTCACTCACAATTAGAAGTAGCACGTATGATGAATAACGATTTGTTGAATAAGTGAGACAATGGTGTTGAAAACAAAAATTCAGCGGTAAAAAACTTAATCGCAATTGGTGGGACGGTACAACCATGATTTGGCAATCCCCATCGAATTTTTAAAAAAGCTCCCTTTTCGAAAACGGTACAGATTTAGTGAAAGATCTGCATTTGATATTCTATTACCATTAGTTGAATCTTCATGACAAAATTTAACGAACGTGGTCTACCATTTCTCCGTTGATGGAGCTTTTGATTCTGAAATGAGATATGCTACGAGCAGCTTTTCTCGTTCTGCATAATTGGTACTCGTTTGCTTTTCCATTATTAACATATATTGAACGCTACTCAAACTCCACCGTATACGTTTTCAAATCCGAGAGTTTTAAAAAGCGTCCCTAAAACAGCATAGCTGTATGCGAGATCAACTTGAAATGAGTCCCTTGTGATTCTGCCACCGCAGATTCCTAAAAATCCCAAAAAGGTGCCTTCCTTCTCGAAGGAAGATACAAGATCGCTCTATGAAAGGATGACGGCTTTCAAGGGCGAAGGACACTTAATAGAGGCGTCCTTCGCTCTCGAAGTAAGGATGGCCTATGAATGTGGGCTTTGGATTTGGGCAATACCCGTTTGGCTTCTCTTTGGAAGCCTCTTTGGAAGGGTAATTTCTTTGGAAGCCAAAATATTGGTCATCTCGAATCCGCTAGAGTCGCAGTAATCGAGGGATACAGCCTAACCTAAGAACACACATTTTCGACAAATTATTTGAAAACTAATGGTGTTCCTATGCAAATAGAAATACATAAACTCATAAACTGACAAGTATAAATCCGAAAGATCTATCCAGTAATTAATTAGCAGGCTTCTGTGGCCTGTTTTGCACTTTGGTACAGCGCAGGGTTTCACAGTTACATTTAATATAACAGCACGGAAACGAATGTTGATTTTTTTCATAGCACTAGACTGATACTATGGGGTAACCACATACTTGGAATCATAGAATAAGCAGGGTTTGTTTTCGCCATCAAAACAACATCCCTTCATAATAGCGACACCAAATCACCTTCAATCTTGGAGTCACAATCGAAATTCTATTTAGTCGTAAACCCTGTATGTTAGATCGTGAGCCTAGGTATACGCACCATCGCCGCTTTACCGCGCTTTTTGACCGCGAACTATGCTTCGCTGATTTCGTCAGCGCAGATCTTAGCATTTTATCACGAGAGGAGATAAACAAATACAGAAAAAAAACGTACGACAGAAACAAAAAACGGTAGCGTGTTATATTTCTCAAGCATGATTGTAGACTGATTGAGGTAAGTATTGGGTTGGTTGTCTACGGAACTATATGGCTTTACAATATAGTTCTGTAGACATCATTGTAGAATTTATGATCGCTGGCAGGCACATGGACGTTTTTGGCTTTCGATACTCTCGGAAAGTTGCGCACCTAATACATTCGTTATTTTTTTCATAATACATTCGGAATCGGCGACCTCGAAAACCTCCGGTTACCAAGTTTCGAAAAGATTGATTCAATTTTGAAGAAAGTGGTCCGCCATTTTAGGTCGCCGTTTTATTTTTTTGAAAATTCGATCTCAGATTCGTAATCAGCGGTCTCGAGAACCCCCGAGTACTGAATTTCGTTAAGATTCAACAATACGTTCTAGTTTTGGCCAGCTTCTTGGAATTTGGGACCACTGTGTGTCATCCGCACGTAAATAAACCCTTAAAAAACTTGAACAAGTAAAAAAAGCCAAGTAATAAAAAATGCCCTTGAAAAAATTATGTTCAATTTCTTTTTTTTCAAATAATACTTTTGTTTAAATGATTACTTCTTCAATGCAAGAGTACAAAAGAAGTGCAATAACTTTTTATGCAAACGCCAAGAAAATTTACGAGCAACGTACACGAAATTGTCAAACCCTAGAAATACTATTTTTCTCAAACCGATGTGCTGGTCTAGTGGTTAGCGTGCTTGCCTCTGAAATCAGCACATCAGGAGGTCGCGGGTTCGATTCGCCGTCTCGCAGTTTTGAAGAAAAATAAAAACGCGGGCGTGACGTAGCTCCAGTTTTAGACAGATGTCGCGCACACGGAACGGTACGTGTATGTATCGTTTTGTTCCCTCGAAGATATGACTAATAACGTACTTGAATATAAGTATTCTCTTATTCGTCCTTCTACCAAAAAAATCGCGAAATATCACTGAATTTTGGACGTTTACAGTGGTTTACAGTGTCCGTTTACCTCAAGGTTTACCCTTGAGGTAAAACGAGCGCGCGGTCTTGATTTCTATCGATTTTGTTCAAATTTTAACGAGACATTGTTCATATCATTATGCATGTTTAAAATTTGCCCCCTATAATAAGAAGACATTATGCAATACCGCAGAACAGTAGTGTTCAATATTTCGAGAACAAAAAAAATTATCGTCTTTCTGAAGTAAAAAAATTGTCATCGTAAAAAAAATTTGCATTATGAACATTGATATTTCATATTGTTTATGTTATTGCCATGTCTTCTTATAGGGGACAAATATTTTTTATTGAAAATTGCTCTGTTTAAATTTCAATGCAGACCCGACAGTGTCAAAAGTTGCAGTTTGAAAACCCATTATCCCCGAATCTAAACCCGTGAAAAACGACGCAACCGACCCAACCTCGAGCCAGCGTCACGCCAATCACATTCTACCATTGGCCGATGAACGGCAGCACTATCGGCTTAGTGTTGCGCCACGGTAGAAGTGATCACTTCGGCCCAACGCTGGGATATACGGTTGGCCAATAGTAGGCTTACCGGAAATCCTAACAGTTGGCCTGGTATTGGTCCAACATTGGGCTAAAGAGATCACGATCATTGGCTGACGGTTGGCGTGATCACCGGCCCATAGTAGGGTCGGCTTCATATTTTTGGCGCAATATTCGGGCTAGTGTTGGCCCAGTGTAGGGCCGTCAAAACAACCCAATGCTTAGCCAACAATCGATCAGATTCACAAGTTTCTATGCTCGATGATTGCTCATCGAAAGAATAATTGGATTCACAAACATCGTTATGCACAATTAGTGCAGCCAGATCGCGCGTAAACGTTACCTCTAGTCTCTTACGCGCCCATCACACAATCATAGTAGCGCGTGTCTCTGAGCGAGCGACGCTCGGACATCATCGGAAAGAGCCGAGCACGGTCGAAGTTTCCCGACCGCGCCTTCGGTAGCTACACCAATGCATGGACGCTCAGCACGTTCATGTGCGGCCAAGCCGCAACGAAGGCTTCGAGGGAAAAAGCAATCTGAGCACGACTCTCGCGTGACGTCACCCGACGGCACGCGCGAGGCTTTTAGATGATTTCAATGCTTATTTAGCTCTTTATTCTCTGCGTTATTGATGTATACAAAAAAATGTATCGCGCACTCTGATGGCTTATTTTTTTAGTTTAGACGTTAATTTATATATAATAATAAATATAAATTACAACTTATTTATCTTCTAAAAAATTGTTTACGCTTTACTCACACCCGCCCTTATGCCAAATAAATTACAATTCATAAAAGTAAGCGAAAATATATTTATATTCGTATTATTATATTAATTCTCATACTTTCATCCAGCGATAAAGCATTATCCACAAAAACAAGCCAATCATCCATCCGGCCGCCAATCATAAGTACCAGAAAGTGCACATATTCTACAAGTGATGAGATGGTCCCGTTGGTAGCGTTCCTTGCTTCGGTTCGCAGGGGCCCCTAGTGCAAATTTTTCGCCAAATTTTTCACAATTTCTCATATTTTAGTCATATTTAAGATTTTCGGAGAAAAAAATGATTTAAAACAGATTCAAGTACTGGTCTATTTAACCCAAAAACACATTTTTTTCACTGAAAATTCATGATTTCTCATTTTTTCCCGGAAATTTCTCTTTTTCCTATTACCTGAGTGATCGGCTGCGGAGATATTCGGAGAAAAGTTAAAGATGAAGAAAAATAAGATTTTCGTAAAAAAAACTTATTACATTTTTTTATCCCCCATAATTCTGAGAAATAATAAATTTCCGAAATGTTTGCAAACATTATTTTCCTTAAGGGGTAACACCACTGTGCCTTAAGGGGTAACACCACTGTGCCTGCCACGAAGCGTTTTAGACAAATAATACTTGGGGTAATAATTAAGCATATATTGAACTATATTGCAAAAAAAATATATGGGAAAATATTACAAAATGGCGACACTGCGGCAAATTCTTCCGAAGCATGTTGAACGTAAGGTGCTCTGCGGCACGCAGTATAACTTGTGCCAATTTTAATCTGGACAAAATAATTTATTTTTAATTAAATCTAGATAAGTGTAGCTAGTGAACCACGTAGGGGATTGTAGAAATATTGATTTTTGAGTGATTGCCGAGTATTTGACTATGTTTAGTCAAATACTTCATTTAGACTTAATAAAACAAAATTCTTTTTTTTTTAGATTAAAATTGGCCCCGTTATACTTCGTGCCGCAGAGGTTCGACATGCTTCGGAAAAAATGCTGCAGTGTCGCCATTTTGTAATATTTTCGGATATAAAATGTATAGCAATATACTTAAATATATGCTCAATAAATACCGCAAGTATTATTGGGTTTATCACATTTTCTTCCGCCAAAAAAAAATATCAGAAAATTCGCTTCCTGTGAGGCCGTTACAGTGGCGTTACCCCTTAAAGTCTTCATATAATTTCCGAGGTTTCCCCGTGATCGTAAATAAAATGATGAAATGAAGAATATGAGAATGAATATAATAATACGAATATAAATATATTTCCGCTTACTTTTATGAATTGCAATTTATTTGGCATAGGGACGGGTGTGAGTAAAGCGCAAACAATTTTTTAGAAGATAAATAAGTTGTAATTTAGATTTATTATTATATTGAAATTATCGTACAAACTAATAAAATAAGCAGTCAGAGTGCGCGATAAATTTTCCGACACTAAAAGATAACTAATGAAAATAATTAATCAAATAAGAATTAATAGTAATAATAATTTAAAAAAAACCACTGAGCGCGGGAAACGATCCTGCGCTCCTACTGCAATTTTTTTCGGAAAAACTCCGAATTTTTCTATGAATCGGATCAAATATGAAGAATCCGGAGTTTTTCGGAAAATTATTTTTACGCATACATCCGAGTTTCTCCGAATTTCTCCGAATATTTCATCATTTTTATTACGATCGCGGGAAAATCTCGGAAATTATATGAAGACTTTAAGGGGTAACACCACTGTAACGGCCTTACAGGGAGCGTATTTTATGATATTTTTTTTTGGCGGAAGAAGCATATATTTTTGAGCATACATTTAAATATATTGCTAGAAATTTTTATCCGAAAGTATTACAAAATGGTGACACTGCAGCAATTCTTCCGAAGCATGTCGAACCTCTGCGGCACGCAGTATAACTGTGCCAATTTTAATCTAAAAAAAAGAATTTTGTTTTATTAAGTCTAAATGAACATTCTTAGTCAAATACTCGGCAATTACTCAAAAATCAATATTTCCAAAATCCCCTACGTGGTTCACTAGCTACACTCATCTTGATTTAATAAAAAAAATTATTCTGTCCACATTAAAATTGGCACAAGTTATACTACGCGCCGCAGAGCACCTTAAGTTTAACATGCCCCGGAAGAATTTGCTGCAGTGTCGCCATTTTGCAATATTTTCCCATACATTTTTTTTGCAATATGCTTCAACATATGCTTAATAATTACCCCAAGTATTATTTGTCGAAAACGCTTCGTGGCAGGCCGTTACAGTAGTGTTACCCCTTAAGGAAAATAATGCTGCAAAAATGTCAGAAATTCATTATTTCTCAGAATTATGAGGCATAAAAAAATGTAATAAGTGTTTTTTACGAAAACTTCAGTTTTTTCATCTATAACTTTTCTCCGCATATCTCTGCAATCATTCACTCAATAGGAAAAAGAAAAAGTTCCGGAAAAAAATAATAACAAGTTTTTTTTTACGAAAATCTCATTTTTTTCATCGTTAAATTTTCTTCGAATATCTCCTCAGCCGTTCACTCAGGTAATAGGAAAAAAGGAAATGTCCGAAAAAAAATTAATAATAATAAGTTTTTTTTACGAAAATCTCATTTCTTTTTATCTTTAACTTTTCTCCGAATATCTCCACAGCCGTTCACTCAGGTCATAGGAAAAAGAGGAATTTCCGGGGAAAAAAATGAGAAATCATGAATATTCAGTAAAAAATGTGTTTTTGGGAAATATACCAGTACTTGAATCTGTTTAAAATCATTTTTTCTTCAAAAATCTCAAATATGACTAAAATATGAGAAATTATGAAAAATTTGGAGAAAAATTTGCACTAGGGGCCCCTACGGACCGAAGCCAGGAACGCTGCCAACGGGACCATCTCATCGCTTGTAGAATATGTGCACTTCCTGATACTTGCGATTCGCGGCCGGATGGATGATTGGCTTGTTTTTGGGGATAATGCTTTATCGCTTGATGAAAGTATGAGAATTAATATAATAATACGAATATAAATATATTTCCACTTACTTTTATGAATTATAAGTTATTTGGCATAAGGACGGGTGTGCGTAAAGCGTAAACAATTTTATATAAGATATATAAGTTGTAATTTAGATTCATTATTATATTTAAATTAACGTATAAACTAAAAAAATAAGCAATCAGAGCGCGCGATTCATTTTTTTGTATACATTAATAGCGCAGAGAATCAAGTGCTAAATTAGCATTGAGATCATCTAAAAGCCTCGCGCGTGCCGTCGGGTGACGTCACGCGCGAGTCGTGCTCAGATTGCTTTTTCCCTCGAAGCCTTCGTTTCGGCTTGGCTGCACATGAACGTGCTCAGCGTCCATGTATTGGTGTAGCTGCCGAAGGCGCGGTGTGGAAACTTCGACCGTGGTCGGCTCTTTCCGAAGATGTCCGAGCGTCGCTCGCTCACGGACACGCGCTACTATGATTGTGTGATAGGTGCGTAAGAGACTAGAGAGGGGGTAACTTTTACGCGCGATCTGGCTGCATTGTGCACAATGAGTTGTTCGTGGAATGTTTCCAAATTTGTTTCACTATCTACTTGTCTTTTTGTTTCGTTGCCTTTGATTCTAACCTGCTGTAAAGACTCTTTTAATTTTTGTCGTCGTTTTAACACTCGATGTTTCTTAATACTATCATAATAACTCGGCATTTTTTTAGTACACCACAAAACTTAGGTATAAATCAATTTTATTTTTAATAAAGTCCATTTTAGATAACAGTAATTATGAGTTTTTATTATCACAAGACGCAGAAAATTGCATGCAGCGATAATAAAAAAATATATTTATAATAATAATATACGTAAAAAAGCATTCTTGTATATATATATGGACTTATACCGTTCAAAGCCAGTGTTGCGCCAGGATTGGCAATTCGTCAGTTTGCCATGCTAAAAATCAGGATTGGCAAAACCACGGTCAAACGATTGGGTCAGACTCAGGGCCTGCGCTCGCCCCGACAATTGGCCGACGGTCATTAAGACGGAATTACACCTCATCGCGGTCGGTGTGGTAGAACAATTAAAGATACCCAAAAATCTCTGAAACGGCTCTTCAGATCCCGTCGAAACTTTGCCAAATGACGTCAAATAGATAGACGAACAGCTGTCTGCGCTCAAATTTAGAAAATTTGAGGGGCAGACAGTTGGCAAAGTTTCGACGGGATCTGAAGAGCCGTTTCAGAGATTTTTGGGTATCTTTAATTGTTCTACCACACCGACCGCGATGAGGTGTCATTCCGTCTTAATTAGTACTGGCCCAGCGTTAGCTCTTCGATGGTGTGCCGAGCTTCAATTGGAGATGGGCAAACCCATGATCAACCGATTGGCCCATGTTCGTGGCCAATACTGGGACCCGATAATTGGCTCACAGTTGGTAATCGATATTTGGCCCAAGGTTGGGTGTTCGTTGGTTTGCCATGCTTCAAATGAGCACTAGTCGAATCATGGCAAAATCATTGGCCCGTATAAAGGACCAACACTGGGTATTAATGGTTGGTGCTGAATATCGTACCAAGCGTCGGCCGCATCTTAAGCGCCGGCAAATTTTTCATGGGAATAGTCGACTGTTATGAAATTTGACCCAAACATGCATAATGATACGAACAATGTCTGGTCAAAATTTGAACAAATTCTATAGAAATCAAGAGTGCGCGCTCGTTCTACCTTAACGCGTTTCAAGTGTTGACCATTCAATCCTGCTGGGCTGAAGGTTTGGACCAGTCGACGCTGAGTATGAGATTATGGTAGCCGTAACCGTTGAGATGCAAGACCCTAGCGTCCTCAGCCTTCGTTTTGAAACATACGTATGTAAACAAAAGGCCTTGCACATATTGGTGATGCGATTCTTGGCAAATATTGTTTCTGAACGGAGCTAAAGGGTTCGACCAAAGGGTTCCTTGAGGTTAGCCCGCTGGTGCTCTCGGAGAGATTGGATACAGCGGTGATATCCTCGCGACACTCGCACTGTATAATGTAGCCGCGACGATTGACGCTCTCTCTCATACTCGGCAGTACGTACTTGCTGCCCTGGATAAATCCGATGATCCATCTAGATGGCAAATTTGACGCTACATTGGTTCCGGTGCCTACATGATAGCCCAGGTACCGTACCTACCACCTATGTGCGTACGGTATCAGTACCTGTATTAGGGATATTCCGTGCGTAGCGAGACAGGTTTTGGCCGGGGGTTCCAACATTTTTCGTCCGGTAATATATCGTTTTCTTATATCATATAAAAACGTTTCCATATAGTTATTAACCCCAATTAAGACTTCGTTTTTGTTAAGTCCTAATCGAAAAATAAAAAAAAATTAAATATTTTACATACCTTTAATTGTGTGTCCCTTAAGTGTCAATACAGCAAAAATTAAATCTGACCAGCGCTTTTTAATCGTAGAAAAGCGCTCTTTTCAATAAAGCTAATGGAATATTAATCCGATTTGTGAAGAAAAATGTATAGCCAAAAAACAGAGAAAAATCACGTTTTTATTTTTTTCCGGCCCTTAGGGTCTACTGAATTTTATCAAAACCCGGGGAAAAACGTTCATATCTGAATATATCTGTAGAATCAGATATGATTAGACAAGAAAAATGGCCATATCGGTTCATGTAGTGTCATGACCGATCATGTATACTTATATCTGTGCATGTATGATCATATCAGAGCCAGTTTGATAATTTTGAGAGCAGACCCGTCCATATTGCAGAAGGTCTGACCAGATCCAATCCCCAGGCAAGAACTGATCTCGTTGGACCAGATCTGATTTTATTGGGCCAGATCTGCTCATATCAGGTAGATCTGATTTTATTGGGCCAGATCTGATCATGTCAGGCGAATCTAATCTTGTTGGACCAGGTCTGTCTGTCCGTATAAGAATACAATACCGTAGATCCCAGTAGACCTGGACATATATGAACAATAGACCTGCCCATATAATAGAATCATAGTTTATCTGAACTATCAGACCAGGTATGACTCCGACTAAATCAGAGCAAATATTACCCCGTTGAGACAGATCAAATCTTGGTAGTGCAGTCATGAATATATTAAAATGTTAACATAGATAGAGCGGGGTTATTAACACGTCATCACTTGACGTGTCAATAATTAATAATATTATAGTAACTCACATGATCACATATAATACAGTCAGGTGAGGTGTCATATCTGATCGGATATCGTCTCATATCCTCATTTATCGTTTCATAAATTCAGATGTTTTCATGTGTGAACAACTGAATTGCATATACGATGAGGTATGAGTGTATATGACTTCGTAGATTTTCCAGTTTTGGTATCGTATCTGATGGGATAAAAATTTATATGAACGTGCCTGCTCATATATCACATCATATGTGTTCAGATATGGTTTCACGCTGCCAACTAGCCTTGGTACCTGACCGGATAAAAACATATATGAGATCTATATAGCGGAGTCTGGTACCGTATTTGATCGGATATGATCTTATACGAACAGATACTTTAACATATCATATCATGTATGTTCAGATACGAATTTACGGTACCAACTCGCCTTGGTACTTAGCAAGATATAAACAGATATGAGTTCATATATGGTCAGGCCAGATACTGTATTTGATCAGCTATGATCTTCTATATGCATATGTGATGTAGAATATGATCAGACCTAATCATATATGATACTGTAAAATGTCAGATATCTGATACATATACACTAGGCAAAAGAATTAAAGGATATTGAAAAAGTCCGCCAATTTTAGGGTCATTTTCAAATAGCTGTAACTCCTCGAAAAATGGTCGTACAGCAAAATAAAAAACAGAAAATTGAAGGTGTGAATCTCTAGTTTTGAGATCTTGCGCTCAAACATTTTTCGCATAAGCCAATTTTCAGTAGCCATCAAAAAACCAAAGTAAAAAAAATGTTCAAAATTTTGGCTCATCTTTCACACTCATCTGCACGGACTTTAATGAATTTTTTTGAATCATCGGATTAAGGGAACCCAAATTAAAGGCGAAAAATCCAGCTAGACGATCTTTTTAATCCGACCATTCAAAAAAATGTATTAAAGTCCGTGCAGGCTGTCAAAGATGAGCAAAAATTTTGTAATTTTTTTTACATTGGTTTTTCGATGGCTACTAAAAATTGGCTGATGCGAACAATTTTTGAGCTTACGATCTCAAACGTATAGATTCACACCTTCAATTTGTTTTTTTTTTTTAATTTTGCTATACGACCATTTTTCGAGGAGTTACAGCTATTTGAAAATGACGCTAAAATTGGCGGACTTTTTCAATATCCTTTAATTCTTTTGCCTAGTGTATGACAACATCTGAAACATATATGTACATATCCACTCAGACGTGAACTTTTTTTTCCGGGAAATTTTACTGAACATAGTTCGACACGTGAGAAACGTTCGGTAAATTTTTCAGCTTGCCTTTATTTCTTGTTCACTGGCAATTAAATGTGTAGTTACTCCGTAAATAGTCGACGCTTCCTTTCCATAGGAACTCGTTTCGTCAGAACTGGACACCGCTTATAGGTGCTCAGTTGGAAGAATCTCATGGCATTTGATTGGTTCGTTGGTTGGGACACAATACTCGCGGAAGATTGGGCGAAGCACCCCGTTCCGACGCACAGTGGGGCAGAATCCCAAAAAGCTGGCCAAAATTCGGAAAGTGTCCAAAATGATCTCCAATTCTCTTCTCGGGGGTTTTCGGGGTCGCTGAATACGAATCTGTTATCAGAATTACGATTTTCAAAATGGCGGACCCAAAATGGCGGACATAATTCAACCAATTAGTCAAATAATTCAGTAAAAAATACCCAATCATATTTCTTAAGGGTTTTTGGGATCGCTGATTACGAATTTGTTATAGGAATGTTAATTTTCAAAATAGCAGACGCGATATATAGACGATTCCACAAAAATTTTCAATTTTTAAATATTTTTTAATAGAAAATGTTTCATAATATTTTTAGGTTTAAATGAGTAGAAAATCTCTTGAGCCATGTTTTTATTTTTAAACAATTTCTTGAGTACAAAATTTGCAATAAATCAAATATCTGTTATTTACTTCTAGTAACAAAAATCTTGTATGTCATCTTCAATGTTGGAATCATTCGATTCGGATTCTGATGTTGACCCACTTGTATCCAAATCAGAATCGTTCCTTATCTCTTGTCTGGTGACTTCAGGTTGTTTTAATATTTCTATAGCTTCTTTATGTAAAGATTTCGCCGGTCTCTGGGGCAATTTCCTGATGCTTGAGAGAAATGGATCTGATGATACTAAGAGCCTATAGAAAATGTCTCTCATATTCGATTCTCGAGAGCATTTTCTTGAATGATGTAACCTGTAGTTCTTTATGTCCTTATTGCGTGACTCTTGGGCCTCTTCAGAAAGTTGTCCGATCGGTAAAAGGGCATATTTTACAATTTCTGCTCCGTGCATCAACACTTTGTGCACAGATGTTGGCATGTAATACCATGGATATAAAGCAACGAATAAACGGGCAGTATTTACACAATAGTCTTTGAATTTTTCTTCGTCTATATCATACCCGCTCGAAATGGCCTGCAAAATAACATGAAATCGGTGAATTAAATTTTCATCGACTCCTGTTATTTCAGCAGATATATTAGCATTTTCGAAAAAGCGGCGGGCGGTATTTCCATCGTTTGAGCTGCCATATCCTGGCTTTGGTCGATCAACGATAAGCCCCAGTGTTGTCTTAAATTGAGTCTGTATGTCTTCCTTGCGTACTTTCACAATCTTTTTCACTTCCTCTTCACGAGCTTGCCACTTTTGAGTTGTGAGCTTATACGACAAATGCAAACAGCACTCGAAAAAACGAATCCACGCATGTAATGTAGATATGCCAAATCTTAAATTATCTGTAGTAATGTCCATTTTTATAATTTTGTCGATGTTATTAAAATCTTTAGAGGTGGCTTTGCACAGGATGCAGCGTTGTGCAGAAGTGGTACCGGTTACAGCGTTACAGACTTTGCCGTCTATCATCGTAAACGACATACAATAGGTTACTGAAATTGATTTTTCATTTTGTTCAGTAGTGTATGGTGCAAGACCCGCAATCTGCTGTTCAATGTCGGTAACTTCTTTCAATGTTGATTGTACATCTTCATGTACAAACTGCCATCGTATTGGTCTGCAGAATCGAGGAGATGAAGGTCTAGGATTTTTCCACACAATAGTTCCTTCATCCGTCTCGTGATTGTTGTAGATTAATTGCAAAGGTACCAGAGAAGTATAAAAAATGCTTTTATCAGATTTTCCGGCCTCATCAAATTTTTGCTTATAAACACTTTGACCGCTGCTTCCATCACATCCCCATTTACAGTGAAGTACTAATTTTTGCAGAATTTCAGAATTTAGAGTATCGATGACATCAGCCTGAAGTTGTATAATTCTGTATGTGGTATGATCAAGTAAAGCCTGTAGTTTAATTTGTGCGCACGACTTAGTAATATTCATGTACACAACTGATGGATAACAACGATTTTTTGCTTTTTCTACTTCATGGTATGATGGGTATAATTTGCATTTACGTGCTCTAGCTGCATTTCTTGATAGCTGATAAGAGCGCTTTGATTCTCCTTTTTCGATCATCAAAGAAAGTGCTTCGTCTGGGGTTAAAGGTGTCTCATTTTTTGACCGAACAGCAGCTATATATTTTGAGGCTCTTGTTGGGCTGGTTAATGTGACATCTTTCAGAACTTGAGCAGCATCCACTTGACCAGAAGTCCTTAAACTCATTTGAGCAGCATACGTCAATTCTTCTGTAGATAAAGTAGAACGTTTTTCTTCAGTCTTTCGCCTCTTAGATCTATCGCTGGATGAAGCAAAGGATTTCGAAGGTCGTCCAGATGTTCCTTTTTCATCATTCTTCACAATCTTCTCAGATGTTGATGTTGTGCATTCAGTATCGGATAATGTTGAAAAACATACGGTGCCATTCAACCATTCTTCATTATTTTTTAGAAACTTTTCTTGGCCTCTATTTGCTGCTTTCCATCTGGATCGAAAATTTGCAAATAACAGTCCTAATGACTTTTCATCCTCGTCTACTTGTATCACATGTTCTGTTTTCTTGAAAATTGCATCTTTCAAAACTCCAATAACGAATTTCTGTTCGTTTTTTAAACTGTCTTTCACCATGAAAAAAAACATCTCTTCTTGATAATTCCATATTTGAAGATTGGGAAGACTCTGTAAAATACCAATATAAACATGTACAAAATTGAATGACATTATTTTGAAATCATTTTATACTTAACAAAACTATATACGGTGTTCTGACTCGAAATGTACAAAAATAATTTATTACTACTAAAAATGATTTTATATTTATAAAGAAAACGAATATTTATGATATAAATGATTAACAAATATATTTACATACATTCTGCACGAAAAAAAACCGAAATTATATGAAATTTGTCTTTACGAGAATCACCTCTGTGTCAGTATACAACAGGTATAATAAAGCCTGAACAGCAGGCGGGCTCCTTTCTTTCATACATGGCTGCTCTAGGAGCCCCTCGTCAGTCCTTGCCGAATCGCCGTCTACACTACGTATACACTATGTACATATACACTAATACACCTTTACTGCCGAAAACCTTTACGCCGTACAAACATGGGGGAAACACAGTTCTAGCTACTGAGAGTTCTTGCAGGAATATTTTATAAAATGTTGAGATTTACGTAAAGCGTACATTTAGAATAATAAATTACTGTATTAAAATTTAAATGATCTATGAATATTAATCAATAAATGAACATACTACAAATGGAATTGATAAATAAATATTAATCTATGTTAATAGACAGAAAATATACCAACGCGCTGTAACGTAATAATCAATGGATTACATTCACACGTCCGTTAATGTCGCGCCACGTATTTCTCCCTAAAAATTAGTCTAACTATTCGTTGAGCACTCCTGAGCAGCCAGTTTTTTAGTATATTATATTTAGTACTGTACACTATCAGTTTCTTGTTGAAACAAGGTCGAGACTCGCGAAGACATTTTTAAAACTACTTTAGAAAATCGATTTTCGAAAAAAATGTATAATTGTTTATGTTTATTTGTTGCAAAATTTAGATATTTCAAACATAAAATAAGCAATAACTGTGCATAATTATATTTTCTGCATACCTTCAGAAAGTTTTTCCATTTTGCAGAATTAAAATTGAGACAGTTTCGTCCGTTTCATAGCACTTCGAAACAGGCAAGAATTTTTCGACGCGTACGCTTGTTTAATGCGTACCGAACGGCGGCTGAATGTCGACTGATGTCGAGGCGACCCTAGAGCAGGTATAAACCTGCCCGGTCCGGAATTTCGTCCTAGGACTATCAGTAAACAAGATCTGAACATATATAGACGAATATATACAACTCAAAAATTTGACTTTTGGCCAGCTTTTTGGGATTCTGCCCCACTGTGCGACGGTCTGGTAGACGGAACTGCCTCTCTCCATGGTCCGCGTGAACCGTGATAACTAGCTGGTTCATCACAGCTACGGTCTGTTTAATGAACAACTTCAAAAAGTCTACATTTTACAAACATAGACGGCTCACTTGGTTCATTTGCGATGGTGAGAAACTACTGCCACAATCCGTTCAACAAAAAAAATCACACAAACAAGCGTGCGCGCGTGAAACTGATTACTATGTACGAAATCGAGAGGGAGCCATCATTGACATTAAAACTTTATCTTTGTAAACAATGTCGAATAACAATACAATGCCAACATCTGCCCTCGCATGGACTTCCGCTACCGAATGATGAAATTGAAAACAATCGATGTGGAGCGGAACCGGAAAGTGCATTTGAATCTTCCGATAAATCGAATTGCATCGAATTTTCCATAAGTCAACCCGGACCTTCTAACAAATCGGATATTATTGATGTCGTGAATCAACTTGATCCTGAACATTTAGCGAAATACGATGCTGGTAATCTCGCTACAAATCATCTCAGATCGGTATCTCGAGATGATAATGACGCGGAAAATCACACAAGTCAACCTGGAGGTTATTCTCAATATTCGTCAGTTAATGAAGGAAAGTCTGAAGCAACTTCATCATATCAAAATTTCGCAATTTCCAGTCACAATAGTGGACTTCAAAGATTGCTCGAAGTCGTAGATAAGTCGCCGTTTTCGAAGAAACGTAAACACATCGTTAAATACGCTGCTGCTAAAAGACAGAAAGTTATTGGGAAGGTAAACAAATTTTTGAAAAATGGTTTGAATGAACCTGCAAAGACAGTTGAGGAAAAGAAATGTCGGCTGTACGAAGAGATGATACAGCAAATTCACGACAAATTTGATAAGGAAACGACTTCTCGTCGAGATAAAATACAGCTTCTCACTGTTTTGCCGCAAACTCTGTCGATGAACGAAGTAATGTTTGAGTTTAATACAAGTAAACAGATGGTACAACTCGCTAAACAGCTATACTCTGAAACGGGAGTGTTATCGACGCCTACTGCAAAAGCTGGAAATGTACTTGATTCAACCACTTCGACAACAGTACAAGCATTTTATCTCGACGACGAGAATATGACTTTTCCACTCAAATTTTGCGCATAGAGTACCTCGAGAGCTCCGATAAAATTAATGAAAGACTGAATATTAATCCGAATATCAAACCGGAGATATCGGAAAAGTTTCGAGAATTATTTAACTATGAGTATGTTGGTAAATGGGGCTCAGACGTGAAAGAAACAGAAATGAAAATGAAAATTTCTTTGAAAAACGAACAACCAATTACTTTTCGGTCGAGAAGGTTAACATTTTCAGATAAGGGAAAATTACAGGTGATTCTTGACGATTTGTTAAACACTGGGGCGATTAGACCGAGTACGTCACCGTACGCTAGCCCTATTGTTGTCGTGCGAAAGAAAAATGGTGAATTGCGACTCTGCGTTGATTTCCGAGAGTTGAACAAAATTACGGTCAATGATAATTTCCCGACGCCGTTAATAGATGACCACATCGATCAGTTAAAAGATAAGAAATATTTTAGTACCTTGGACCACAAAAACGGGTTTTATCATGTTAAGATGTCCGAATGCTCGGTAAAATATACTCGTTTTGTGTCACCGTTGGGACAGTTTGAATTCCGTATTCCGTTCGGGTTGACGAATGCTCCGCGTGTCTTTCAAAAGTTTGTTAATGGGATTTTAGAAAAACTCGTACGGGAGAATAAAATCTTGCTATATCTTGACGACATTTTGGTCGCAACCCAGGACATTGACGGTCACCTAAGCATTTTAAAAGATGTCTTCAAAGTCGCGAGACACCATCAATTAAAATTTAGACTCAACAAATGCTCTTTCGTACAAACTGAAACCAGTTATTTGGGGTATTCTATCGACGAACACGGCATCCGTCCAAATATACGAAACGTCGAGAGCGTGAACAATTATCCGATCCCGCGAAATGCGCAAGAGGTACACAGATTCGTCTTGCTGGCGAGCTATTTCCGTCGATTTATTCCGAAATTTTCAATACTCGCGAAACCAATGTACGATTTGATTTAAAAAAACGCAAAATTTGTATTTGGACCGAAGGAAAATCAGGTTGTTGAAACTCTAAAAAATTTGTTAGCATCTCAGCCAATATTAGCGATCTATTCCCCGAAGCTGGAGACTGAATTGCATTGCGATGCCAGTGCGAGCGGCTTCGGCGCGATTTTATTGCAACGCCAAAAGAATGAGACATTCCGACCGGTATTTTATTTTTGTAGGCGAACTACTACGGTCGAGTCAAAATATTACCGTTTCGAACTAGAATGCCTTGCCGCCGTTTACGCTATTAAACGATTTCACATCTACCTTGCTGGCATCCCATTTAAAATTATCACAGATTGCGATAGTTTTCGCCTTACATTGAGCAAGCGAACAGTCAATCCTCGGATCTATCGTTGGGCTCTGTTTTTGGAGCATTATACATACGAGATCGTACATCGACCCGGGACACGTATGAACCACATTAACGTGTTAAGTCGTTGTCATAGTATTCTCGTCTTAGAGGCAAACTCAAACGAACGAACGTTGTCCATTCAACAAGACCGAGATCCTGAGATTATAAAAATTCGGAAAATTCGGAAAAGCGGGTTTTTTACAATCGCGGGGAGTTTGCAATACATCCGTACAAAAACATGTCCCATTAACATTCATGAAAATGTTTCTAGTAACCGATAATTTTTAAGAAAACCAGGCGTATTGAATCATGTCTCGGAATATTGGTAATGATAATTGATGATGAATTATTGAATGGATTTTTATATGACCTTCCCGGGAATTAATTTCACGAGTCTGCTCTAACAATTCGCTGCAATTTACTAGAAACATTTTCATGAATGTTAATACGAGATGTTTTTGTACGGATGTGTTGCAAACTCCCTGCGATTGTAAAAAATCCGCTTTTATATGTTGCGCAAAATGTCGCAAAAATTATTGCTTTGTTTGTTTCTACGATGCGGTTTTTGTATTGCGGTTTTTGTATATAATTATTATATGAATACAAATTGAATTTTTCCTGATCGACTTTGTTATTCTCATTAAAAACCCAATGTTCCTCTTCATATACTTTACAATGAAAAATAACAAAAACCCACCGTTATGAATTGTTTTATTGGGAAAAAAATGAAAATAATTTTAATCAAAATGTAAATAAATTTAAAAAAAATAATGTAGGGATGAGAAACGTTTTGAATAATTGTTGGGATAACAAAAAAAAAGAAAAAAAAGATTCGGAGGAGGAATCGAACTCGAGACCTCCGGCGCAAAACACCGAGCCCTAACCGTCTACACTAGACGGCGGCTCGACAAGCGCCCGACATTTCAAAAACTCATAAGGCGCCTAAGAAACTTTGAATCAATTTTTCTGGGAATTCTACGAGTAGTGCGTCTACTACTTCAACCACGTGAGGTGCTAGGGGTCTTCTTTCACCATAAAAACATTCGGCCGAATCCCCGACCCCACGGTTGTGCCGTTAGTGTAGGTACACGCGACTCGAACGATACAAAGCGTTTTGAAACAACTCACTTGCACGCGTGTACCACAAATAACACGCGTCCAGTGAGTCGATATGATAATATGGCGACTTTATAACCTCGCTACGTTGTGCACGGACTTGCGAAAGAGTTTTTCAATTGCGGATTGTGTTGATTTAAAAGCGAAACATAAGTTTTTGCGCGTCGAGCACACCTATATGAATGAAGAAAATAATGCACTTTGTGAAACCATGGTAAGTGGAACACTCAGTTTATTGACGTATATATAAAATAATTTTATGGTAAAGTGTCACTGCGAAGAAATTTTTTATTTTGTGTGGATCAATTTTTTGTTCGTTGTTACAAAAGGTTTCTGTCCAGAGTGAAGAAAGATACTTCTTAGGGGCAAATTTAATTCTATGCGTACCAACTTTTCTGTTCAGGGGGAAGAAAATTTTCTATGCGGAGTGGAGGAAATTCTTTGTTCCGGGCAAAGGAAATTTTTATTCTGTTCGGACCAACGTTAGGGGCAACTGTTAGGGGCAAAGGCAATTCTTTATTTTGTGCAGACCAATTTTTCTGTCAAGGGCAAAGAAAATTGTCTGTCCGGAGTGAAAGAAATTCCTCGTTCTGAACAAACGAATTTTTTATTCTTTGCGTACCAACTTTTCTGTCCGGAGTGGAGCAAATTTCTTGTTCGGGATAAAGGAAATTCTTTATTTTGTGCGGACCAATTTTTCTGTCCAGGGCAAGGAAAATTGTATATCCGGAGAAAAAGAAATTCTTCCGTAAACTTTGATTTGCAAAAATATTCGAAAAAAATTCCGTTAGAACATGTATAGTTTCTATTTGACAGTAATTCGAATGAAGAAAACTCAAATTCTAGAGAAGGGCTCGCATTTACAAAAAAATTAACATTTCACGCAAAATTTCTGTAAAAACTTCATTGAAAAAGTCGTTTTTCAAATAATGTTAAAAAAAAAATTCTCGTCAAGTAGAAAATAGCAATATCATCAATATTCCTACCAAGTTTCAACTCAATCGGCTTTATAGTTTTTGAGTAATCCTGCACGCCAATTTCGACAATGCAGTTATGGGAAAAAGGGCTTTGAAGTTTACGCCCGCTCCGAATCCGAGCCGTGAGGCACAGCGTTGACGGGCTATAACGTTCAAAGTTTTTCGAATTTCCCTTTGATACTTCTGGAAATTATTCTACATAAGAGACCTATCGTTTAAAGAAAAAAAAGAAATCGATTTTTTATCGTTGTAAATGTATATCACCCCTTAAGGGTGTTTTCGTTTTACATAATGGAACATGAACAGTAGATTTGTACGTTGATAATGTAAAAGAAAAATAAATACTTTGATTCAAGAATTTCATTGTGGTATGTATTCAATAATGCAAATAATACGCCGACTTAGCCACACACCTACACACTTACACATGCGCGCACGTGCGTATATATTACACACACACACGCGCGCGCGCGCATACGTATCTATATGCACCTATGCAGGAGAGTAATGAAGACATATCACATTTTATGTGTGTTGGGTGTAGACACACACACACACACAGCAAGACTCAGACCGCGGTAATACGACTCATGGTGCCTGCTGCCCGGAAACTTCTGGATACAGGAATCATCCGATTCGGCGGGTGTAATTGCAGAATCCGAAAGGTAGTGAGACCACTAAAGTGTTTCAAGTGCTGGAAATTTGGACACTTATCACGGAACTGCAAGAGCAACGTCGACCGGGCTAAAGACTGCATCAAGTGCGGTAACACTGGCCACAAAGTTGCCGAATGCACAGCAAGCGCAAAATGTGTCATATGCGCCGAAGCGAGAGATGGGGCACCTACAGCCCACATCGCAGGTAGCAGCCGATGTCCAGCGTATACGCGGACTCTCCAGGCTCTCCAGGCACTCCAAAAACGATGCAATTGAGAGTACTCCAGCTCAAGCTCAACCATTGTGAAGCAGCACAGGACCTGCTCATGCAGACTGTGCGCGAGCTGAAGCCTGACTTGGCGATACTCTTGGAACCATATAGACATCTAGACACGCAACCTTGGCAATCTGACGCAAGTGGGAAGGCCGCGATTTGGTCCTGCAGAAAGTTTCCATTTTTGGATCTTGCGAGCCGCATGGAAACTGGTTTTGTGAGAATAAAAGCAAAAGGAGTTCATTTCTACAGTTGTTACGCACCGCTTAGCCTGGCGACTGATGAGTTTGAGAATTTTCTCGACAACTTAGTCGCAGACGCTAAACAACGCTTCCCGGTAGCCATAGCCGGAGATTACAATGCGTGGGCTGTGGAATGAGGGAGTAAAGTGACGAACAGGAAGGGCCAAGCCCTGCTTGAGGCTATGTCCTTATTGGATGTAGTACTACTTAATGCAGGTACAAAGCCCACTTTTGTTAAAGATGAAGCCCCCTCTATAGTGGACCTCACTTTTGTGAGTAGTAGCCTGGCCAGAGGAAACCAGTGCCACTGGGTAGTCAGTGATATCTACACTCACAGTGATCATCAAGCGCTTCTCTGGGAGATTCGCGGAGCCTTCAGCAGAACAGCGAAGGCACCGAAGACAAACGGGAAGGGCTGGAAAGCGAAAATGTTTGACGCGGACTTGTTCCGTGAAACTTTTGACACCAGCCCCCTCGCAGCGGAAAGTGCAACCGAGAAGGTCGAGGTGGTCATGCAGAGGGTCACCGAAGCATGCGATGCCACAATGCCACGGAAGCGTAATGTCGACTTCCGACCGGCGGTACACTGGTGGAGCGAACAAATTGCCGGCCTCCGAAGGGAGTGTCATCGAACTCGCCGCCTAGCGCAACCAGCTTGAGGCAAACGCTCGTTCCCCGATTTGGAAGAACAGCACAGGAAGGCGCGCTTGAAGCTTAAAAAGGTTATCAAGCAGAGTAAAGCTAAAAGCTGAGGCGAACTGCTCAGCGAGGTGGAAGATGCTCCCTGGGGCAGGCCGTACAAAGTAGTAATGACTGGGCTGAAATGCCAGCCAATGCCATCGCCTGTGGACGCAGCCCTGCTGGAAAAGATAGTTACACATCTGTTCCCTGAGCAACCTGAAGAGGACTCCCAGCTCGAGGAGGACGTCGATGAGGACACCGAAGCCATTACTGAAGAAGAGCTTCTTACGGCGATTGCCAGGGTGGGCAGCAATAAAGCCCCCGGCATGGATGGGATACTCAACATCGCACTCAAGGCAGCGATCAAGTTGGCACCGGCAATATTCCTGGGCATGTACAATGCGTGTCTCAAGAAAGGAATCTTCCCGGACAAGTGGAATTGGCAGAAGCTAGTGCTCCTCCCGAAAGGGAAGAATCCACCGGACGAACCTTCATCCTATCGTCCGCTCTGTATGCTGGATACTGCTGGAAAGATTTTCGAGCGCATCATCCATAACAGGATTGAGAAAGTCGTGGACCCTCTACTGGCGGAAGGCCAGTTTGGCTTCAGAAAGGAGCGCTCTAGTCTGGATGCCATTAACACAGTGGTGAAGCAGGCGCAGGAGTCGACTGCGGGGAAACGATGGGCAAGAGGGTCCAAGAAGTATTGCGCAGTTGTCGCTCTCGACGTCAAAAACGCTTTCAACTCGGCGATATGGAAGTGTATCATGGATGCCCTAAAAACATTAGGTGTACCATGGTACCTACGGAGAATAGTGGCGAGTTACCTATGTAATTGGTGGCTCATGTACGACACAGAGGATGGACCGAAGACGTATAGGTTGACTAAAGGAGTTCCTCAGGGCTCCTTAGTTGGACCGCTTCTGTGGATCATCATGTACCATGATCTGCTGCTATTACAATTGCCGAAAGGAGTGTCCATCGTAGCGTTCGCAGATGACGCGGCGCTGATTGTCATGGCCAAATTCCTGGAGCAATTTCCGCACTCTTCGGCGAAGCTTTCGCTAAGATAAAGGAATGGATGTCTTCTGTTGGACTGCAGCTTGCAGCCCTCAAAACAGAAGTACTCCTCGTATCTAGCAAGAAGGTGATGGAAATGGTGACGCTCAGGATCGGAAATGCCGAAATCACATCCCAACCGTTCATTCGGTACCTGGGTGTGATTCCCGACGCGAGGCTGAACTTCAAAGAGCAAACCGAGCAGATCAGCAGAAAGGCCGCTGGAGTGGCTACCACACTGGCGCGACTCATGCCTAATGTTGGTGGCCCCAGACAGAGGAGGAGGAAACTGCTGCCATCAGTGACGACCTCAGTGCCCACCTATGGCATACGCATATGGGCTGATGCACTGAAAATCCAAGAGTACCGCAGTAAGGCTGTAGCGACGTATCGCGTCAGCGCCTTGAGGGTAGCCTGTGCGTTTCGCACTGTCTCCGAGGACGCTATCACCGTTATCGCGGGAATGCTGCCCATTGAGGTGCTCGCCGAGGAGCGTAGATCGATGTACCAGCAGAAGGGAGCTAGAAACCCCAGTTATGCAAGGACAGAAGCGAGAGCAACCAGTTTCAACCAGTGGCAGACGATGTGGGATCCTTCTACCAAGAGAAGGTGGACACATCCACTAATCCCGAAGGTGGAGATATTGGTGAACCTTCTACACGGGGAGCTCAATTATTATCTCTCTCAAGTGATCTCAGGACACGGCTATTTCCGGGCTTATCTCTGTAAGTTTAATTATGAAGATTCCCCGGACGGCCCAGCATGTGTAGCAGTCGAGGAGAACGCTGAACATGCATCGTTCCAATGCCCACGTTTTAGTGCCTCCCGCGCGATAGTCGAGGATCAGCTGGAGACACGCATCACCCCGGACAACCAGGTTGAGTTGATGCTGAAGTCAGCAGACGCATGGACAGCGGTATCGGCTTATGCTGCTGCAGTGATGAAGGAGTTGCGACGTGCAGAACGTGTGAGGAAGAAGACGACGCCGGAAGACCAGGCAGTCATAGATTAAATCAGCGACACTAACCCCTAAACCACTCATACCATCTCGAGTGGAACGGGGGATGTAAGGTCGTCTGACAACACAACAGGAAGAGCTACGGCTGAGGCTTCTCCCGCGATGTAATACCTAGCGGTCGTCCCGCGGGAGAATTGGTAAGGCCACAGAGGAACGGGGGTTTTTAGTCGGTGCAAGCCCGACACGGCAGTTATTTGCTACGGTGCGGAGGCATTTTCCCGCTAAACCTCTTTAAAACACACACACACACACACACACACACACACACACACACACACACACACACACACACACACACACACACACACACACACGCACGCACGCACTCACGCACACATACACACGCACGCACGCACGCACGCACGCACGCACGCACGTACGCCCGCACGCACGCACGCACGCACGCACGCACACCTTCATTACTCTTCTCGTTCAATGTAACCATGTATCGCGTTTGTTGATTAAAAAACTGCAAGTATAGCCGATAGCACAATGGTTAGCGTACGTATATTAGGTATAGAAGTAACTAGGTTAGGTAGGTTCGAAACCAGGCATGGACAATAACATTTATTCGCAGGAATTGATTTCAGGACGACTGGAACTTATCAAGTATGGTAGTAAACCATCGGAATAAACCACCAGTAACAGAGAAACCTTTTTTTTTACTTTTAAACGTATGCCTACGTGACGTCTTGTACGTTATTCCCAAGCGTCCACAAGTACACATCAAAAAGTGTGTTGATTCAGCCATCAACACATTTTAAACATGTTGAAATTGGCGACAAGCATTTACACGCTTAAAGTGTATCGAAACAACACGCTTTGAAATTGCTAAAACACGCTTGAAGCGTATTGTCAGAACACGCGTAAAATGTATCTTTACGACATCAACACATGAGTTGCCGTGTTGAAAACGGCGACACGATTACAGTGCATAAATTCAGGTTATGAGACAGGTCATATTTTTTATTCTTACGTTAATATCAATTCCAGCAATACGACCGTGCTATCAAAATTGGCGGATACACGATAATACCCATATGATCGCGGGTATGGGAAAATAATGTCGATGTTGAAGAATTCGTGAACTTCGCATGCCGCCGTCGTCCCGTCGGAGCGACACTTGGCATCGTCGTCGGTAAGAACAAAAGAGAAACATTTCTCGAGTCTCATTTTGACCGTGAGCAAACTTACTCGTTCATTTTCGTCAATGTTGCTCTTCGGAGACGCCGAGGAACTTCAAGTGTAGAAGAACGATGTAAATCAATCTAACGCGACAAACCGCCAGGTTTCCGATCCACGCACCTGCCTGGCGGTACGAGAAAGGGGGGGGGGGGGGTGGGGCGCTGCGAATGTCAGTCCCTTCACACACTGCGTATTTTCTACGTGCGTAGGAAATACGCCGTGTGCACAGGCCCTCGGGGCTACGACTCGAAGCTGCGCGAGCATCTACATCTATGGGGAAAAGTGTTAAGTGATACAGAAAAGGACGTATGTAGTGTATGTTATATGTTACGATACGACGGAATGACTTTATTTGATTCACGAAATCGACGACTGTGGAATAATTTTCGTGGTGAAAAAATCGTTCGGAAATTCGGTCGAATATTATGAGATCTCAAGATTGAGTGGAGGGATCGAAAAATGACCCATACAAAATCAATTTAAAAAAATCGTCTTTCATTGGTAAAATGTCATCAAATTTTCGATTCGTCGTCGAAACCGTTCGGCTTCGTTCAGAAACAATATCTCGCCAAGGATCGCACCACCAATCTGTGCAAGGCCTTTCGTTTCCGTACGTACGTTTGAAAACGAAGGCCGACGACGCTAGGGCCTTCTTGCATCTCAGTGGTTACGGCTACCATCATCTCATACTCAGCGTCGACGGGTCCAAACCTCCAGACCAATAAAATTGAATGGTCAACGGTTGAAACGCGTTAAGGTAGAACGAGCGCGCGTTCTTGATTTTTATAGATTTTGTTCAAATTTCAACCAGACATTGATCGTATCATTATGCATGTTTCAGTCAAATTGCATAAAGTCGTCTATTTAGATTCGGCGATAATGGGTTTTAAAATTGCAACTTTTAACACTGTAGGGTCTGCATTGAAATATAGACAGAGTAATTTTCCGTACAAAAATATTTGTCTCCTTAAGAAGACACATGGCAATAACATTAAAAGTATAAAATATTAATGTTCATAACGCAAATATTTTTTTTACGATAAAAGTTTTTAACTTTAGGAACACGATAATTATCGTTTTTCTCGAAATATTGAACAATACTGTTCTGCGGTGTTGCATAATGTCTTCTTATTATAGGGGACAAATATTTTCTACCGAGAGTTATTCTGTCGTTACTGAACGTTTTTAGAAAAACTGAATCCAAACTTTTATCACTCGTTCTCGAACTAGTTTGCTACCCCGATAGACAAACGTGCTGTGAAAATTCACATGTCAGCATTATAGCGGCAAGAGGACAGCATACGGCGGCACACCGTGACATCAATATGCTGTGTTTTGCTTCCGCAATAAGCTGCAAACTTGCGCCACAGTGCGTGGTTTGGCGAAATAAATGTATGATTCCAAGACGGCGAATTTGCAGCAAATATACGCAACAATTACCCGCTGCAACAACGGTACTGATGTGGCAAGCTCCAGATTTGGAGTGATGTCATCACTTATCGACACATCTATGTCACGTTATCGCGGCATTGAGGCGGAAAATTTGGAATACGTTATTCCAGCAAGGTTAGGGCACATTGGCGGCGCGCTGTGATTTCCGTTGCCGGCAAAAACAAGGTACAGGGTTATAACCATAGGCAGATTCGTTACGACAAATGTCATGATCCTTACATTAGTTATATAAGTTGAACTAGTTGGATGGTCGAGTGGTTAGCATGCTTGCCTTCTAAACCAGCCCATCGTGAAGTTGCGGGTTTGAATCCCAGCCTCGTACTTTCGGGAAAAAATAATTACCCGCATGACGCGTAGCCCTCAGTCATACGCGGGCGTCGCACACATAACCGGTACGTGTGTGGGATTGTACTCAATAAAATTATTTATTTTGCCCTCTCATTATTCCGACCTGCCCACGCCGGTAATGCAGAAAGAACCCCATTTAGCCAGTCACAACACCGCAATAGCGGGCCTCATTTATGCAGAGGAAGGAGCGTTACGGCATGTTCTAAATATGCCACCAACGGAACGTCAATGCTGCACTAACCCAGCAATGAACGTGCTCCAAATGTACCGCCAATATTCTGTATTTTCGTACTGCAATATAAATACCAGCATTCACACGAGGATGCGCAATGCTGTGCTGCTACAACACAGCTTAATGCGGAGGCAAAGCATGCCATTTTTCCGTCACAACTTGCTCTCGCTTGGTGTGGTGCTGCCAGTGTGTTGTCGTCAAATTTCCTACTGGGTATCCAATCATAATTTTAAAAAAATAATAAACAATAGAATGGTACGCCGAATTATGTGACTCGACTTTCGGTCAATGCAGACCCTGCAGTGTTAAAAGTTGCTATTTAAAAACCCATTATCTCCCACTCTAAATAGTCAACTGTTCTGAAATTTCACTGAAACATGCATAATATATGAACAAAGCCTGGTTAAAATTTGAACAAAATCGATAGAAATCAAGAGCGCACGCTCGTTTTACCTTAAAGGGCTTACACGAATGTAAACTTCCAAAATTGAACGATATTTCGCGATTTTTTTGGTAAAAGGACAAATAAGAGAATACTAATATTGAAGGAGTTATTAGTCATATCTTCAAGTGAACAAAATGAAATTTATATTAAAAAAATATACCAAACGGTGACGCTGGAGCCATTTTGGCGAGGCATGTTGAATTTGAGACGCTCTGCGGCACGCATTATAGCTGCCGCACATTTGATTTTCGAAGAACATTAAAACATTTCTATGAATTTCCACGAGTATAGCTAGAGAAATACGTAGAGGATTGTGAAAATATTAATTTTTGTGTAATTGGCAAGCATTAAACCAAAAACTTAATTTTCGACAGAAGAAAAGGACAATCATTTGTTAATAACTAATGTTATAATCAACTCATGGGAAATCCCCTACGTATTTCACTTCGGAATGTTATTTTAAACGCGTAATCAAAATTTGGAGTAAAAAGAATGAAAATTGTAGGAGTTACGCTGCGTGCCGTTTTGAAAAATTGTGTTTCGCGAAGAACTGTTGATGCCTCGCAGACGGGCCAGCCACTGCTACCGCAGACCCAAAAGGGCCTGCGGACCGTGATTTACAGGTACCATACTTTTTCCCCCTTATTCTAGATGGTCCAAAGCATCTTTAAAGTCAAGTGAAAAAACAAACAATTTTTTAAAAACTCTTCAGTGGTGTGACCCCTGAGTTCGGAGTACACGGTGACGATTGTTCGTCGCGTCTCTTTGAACGAGGCCGCCACCCCCCGCCCCTCTCCACTCTCGTTTCCACGCAAAGTTCGTCCCCTCACTGCTGCGAACTTGAATCTCCTATTCGTCAATAACATTCAAAAAGAGGACAAGACAATGATTCCCGAATAACAAATCTCCCTCAAATAATGCTTCTAATTCCACTACGTTCCGTGTTTTTGACGACAACCTCACCATTCTCAATTTTTTTAAACCACTCACGATAACATCTCTCACTTAAAGCAGCCTCACCACATGCTTCTACAAGCAATCAATGCGCCGTAGCGGCAGATTTTTTCAAATTAAAAAAGTAAATCAAAAGTTCCCGCCAATAACGCTCATTCGGCGCAAACCTCGACATTTTTGCACGAATAAAATTATGTGATGCTGAAACAAAATCGCTAATTTTTCAAGGTTATGGTCTTGCCAGATGTCCAACCTTACGATATGACGTTTTACATCTAACAATTTCAATCATAACCTTCTGGTAGGGCCATCTTTTGTCAAACGGCGGAGACTTATTTGTACTTCCAATAGAAGTACAATGTAAGTACCACACAAGTACACTGGAAACGATGACTGCTGTGCAACGACTTAGCGTGTATGGTTAAGAAGAGAAGCTCAGCGAAGTTTGAATATACACGGAACAAGACGATCAGCGGTGCTCACCCGGCTCGTCATCGATTACGTTTGTTTATTAGTCTACGTCGCTATTCTTTATTTACTACACTGCGGTAAATGAATAACGGCCATGCACTGGCTGTATTTCGAGTTTTCAAATTAATTATCAAGGCTTTTGGTATTACTTGACTTTTATTAAATGTTATTATATTATGTTTTGCACCTATGGTCGGACGTTATTATGTATTGTGTTTGGTTGCTTTGTTTGTATTACAATGGTGACTTAATTTTAATCTCGTTTGCACGTAGGTACTATTTAGTTGGTGAGTTATTGCCTGGCTTTCGAAAATAACTTGTCTATTGGAACTTTTATGTCAAAATAAATCACTCGTTGTATGATCCAAAAATTTTCATAAAAAAAGCTACTCGTGATCGGTAATTTGATCATTTCATGAATTTAAGGCGGGATATTCATTCACAGCGATCAAAAAATCGTTTTTTTTTCTTTAAACGATAGAATTATATATGTAGAATATTTTCCCAAAGTTTCAAAGCGAAATTCGAAAAACTTCAAACGTTACAGCCCGTCAACGCTGTGCCTCACCGCTCGGATTCGGAGCGGGCGTGAACTTCAAACGCGTTTTTCTCAAAACTGCATTATTGAAATTGGCGTGCAGGATTACTAAAAAACTATTAAGCCGATTTAGTTGAAACTTGGTAGAAATATTGATAACATTGGTACCTTCTACTTGACGGGAATTGTTTTTGAAAAATTGGAAAAAAACTACTTTTTTAATCCACATTTTACAGAAATGTTGTGTGAAATATTGATTTTTTGTTGTGAATGCGTGCCATTTTCTTAAATTCGCATTTTTTCATTTTAGTTACCGTCGCATAGAAACTATACATGTTCTAACTGAAAAAGTGCTTGAACTTTTTTGGAAATCAAAGTCTACGGGAAGCTAGACTGCAGGCCGTTTCGCAACTCCCGCGGCGACCTTGCTGTGACACTCTGCCACAGCTCCGCCATTTTTATTATAAATTGATTAAAAAAAATTGTTTTGTATGCTTAAATGTACTGTTAAAGTATACCAGAATTTGATAATTGTGGAATAATTATTTCTTCGTTTAAAAAATCCCTCAATATTGCTTATTTTTTTCCTGTCGAAATGTATATCCCGCCTTAAGATCGACTGGGTGCTTTAAGAGTGCGACGTTTGTAGTATTTTTCATATGCTATATTCTGGTATTCACATCGATATTCATTTATAAAATTGGTTTTTCTACAGTTAGGTATACCATTTTCATGTTTATACTTTAATCATAAAAATAATATCCCAAAATTAGTCGACTTTTGCATAAAACATTGTTAGGTTATTTGACAGCGGAAAATGTACTATAACCCTTTCATGGGATCGTGACTAATAACCAGTAGCCCTGTATATATATTTATTTCAAAAAGATATGAAATCCTCTTAAAAACTTCAACAAGTAAAATTCTAATTAACCTCGAAATATTTGTAATTTTTTTCAAACCATACTTTTATTTACACGATTACTTTTCCAATTCAAACGTATAAAAAAGTGGAATAACTTTTTTTATAAAAACCAAACAAATTTACTAGAAACGTACAAACATTTGTCAAACCCTAAAAGTACTATAGTTTTCAACAATTTATTTTAAGAAACCATGTTGCTATTATAATAAAAAGTTCGAATCACGATTATATAAACGTACAACGTATGCATCACACAAGTATGTATGTATGTATCACTGGAAATGCTGTGCAACGACTTGGCGTGCATGGTTAAGAAATACATAAATTAACGCAATTTACTATGTAACTGCAAACCAAGTTTCTGATTCCGCATCGTACAAATAAAAAAATCAGCGATATACCCCTATACCACACGGCTCTTGAAATCTCACTTTATTTATATAATTTGGAAAGTTACGTGGAAGTATTCACTTTCTACTCTATTTCAGAACCACCATACATCTCATGAAATCAATTGCGTCGCATAAATTTTCGGGTACCAGACATGGTGTTGGCAGGCTGAACATCTCATTTTTAATAATTCTGTATACCTGATGCAGTAACTGATGCGATGTTACGATTTGACATGATTTCAAGTGAATAAATTGTTGCAAAAGTGACTTATGAAAGCGGTAGGAACGTTTCTTCAAGAAAATCGTGTATCTTCCTGAGCGTTTTTTCTTAACCATGCACGCCAAGTCGTTGCACAGCGGTTCCAGTGACACACATACAGTACTTGTGTGATGTAAGGATGGGCGATGTTTTTCAATTAATTGAAAGTGTCGATGTTTTCGGTGAAATAATCGATTATATTTTTTCGATTTTTTTGGCGATCGATTAATCGATTTTCGATTTTGATAAAGTAACATTGAAATTCATATATGTAATGCCTGTTCGCAGGACGTGACGCCCGGATTGGTATATAATAGACAATCACAAACCATATTTTCCTCGCATATTTCTCAACACAAACGTAAAGGTGAATTCTGATTGTTGGACTTGGCATACTGTACGCGATACCGGACGAGTGATGTGCGAGATCCAATGAGAGATGAGGTATATATATCGAAAAGTCTATACTAAAGCGGAACTTTCATTGGATATCGCTTATCGTCAATACAGTGACAGCAGCAACCGTCACCCGCGTAACATATTCACCACTGGGAAGAAATTCAAGAAAGCTTAAAAACGCGTGAACCGTAATAAGTGCCGAAACCCCTGTCTACATTTTGCGCAAATATCGGGTTCAGGATTCGAATTGCTAGGACGAAGTGACGCCCTAACCCGATCGCTGGTTCTCACGTTCATTTTCCCTTCTATTTACTTAACTGTTACATCCTAGCGAATGTCCCTTCTCTCATCTAGGGTTTTTCATCTCGGTTATTCCCAATATCCTCATTTGCCGTCAGAATCGTATTAAATGTATAAATCTAAGCGTTAAACGGAACTTGCGTACGTTCCGCGAGCATATTCAAGTAATAGCGATATATACACGATAGCAGTACCGCCACAGTCATTGACTTTTCCTATCACAATGGCTTTCAACAAGAACATGATCTCAGACAAATATTCCACGAAAAGCCGCAGCTCAAAAAAATCAAACAGGCGCTCACTCCAAAAACTTTACGCTAGCCATCCGCATGGGGACAAAGAGAAGTCTGCATGATTCGACCCGGTAACCAGAGCGGAGTATGAAAACATCCGGCCGTCCGAATCAAACGGTCACCGCGCTATCGCGAACGACTTAGCGCGAATTTCGACTACACACCTCATGCACGTTCCGTTAACAAAGCGAAATTGCCCCTTCCACCAGCGCCATTATTTCTAAGAAGAGAATCCAAAGATTGTCTCCCACTCACTCGAAAAATTCGCATGCGAACCAAGAAGGGTCAGTGTGCAAAAGGTCGAAGCAGTCGCCCGTCAACTACCAACGACTCAAGTTCTTCTATCAAGTCTAAATCTCAGTCTCCCGATAATCTTCATCAAGTTCAATCTCAGTCTCCCGTCAACCAATATTTCCATCAACCGAATCACTCCTTGTATCAAGTCTTAACCCAGAAGCCTAACGAATATCCCAGATTATCTTTCATACGAACCGTCTTCATTTTTCGAGTTACAAACGTTTTATTTTACACTTGTATAATTTCTATCATCGGTCCGTAAATATCAATCTCAATTCATCGACCTTGCGCGCCGTTCATATTTCTATCTACGCGTAGTGCCGTCGTAGTAAACACGTCGAGTATACACACGACCAGCCTAAAATCCTGCGAGCGTCTTACCAGCAATTGTACCAGCGAGCGCACCAGGCCAAGACCGAAGGCCCTTGTAACGCGAGCGACAACAAACATCCACGCGAGCGAGCGAGCGAGCGAACGACCGAGTGTCAAACACAACGAATGTAAGCTAACTTTACCTTTTCTTTTTGTACCATTCATCGTAAACCTGATCGCTTCAAACCGTCTAGTAATCGTACAATAAACAACATAGTGTCAATCGTACACCAAGTCTGTCGAATTATTCCTCAATACCGAAACATCGTGTCAATTCCTTAATTCTACTCTTTCCTACGCACTACCCCTTTTTACCCTCATCCCGTGCTATTGCGCTAGGCGTAGGCAACAAAGAGGGAAACGAAAATATTATGCTCTCATCCCTTCCGGATGTGACATAACACCTTCATGAAAATCGATATTTTGAGTCAAAGCACAGAATTATGGGAGAAAAAATGTTTTCGTGAAGTCGGATTTTACATACGTTTCCAGAACACATGAGTCGTTTGCGTCCTCGACAGATTTTTGGGGCTTGCCAGCTAGAGCTGACTAAACCGATTCTGGCGGACCGGGGCAGTAAAATAACACTACCCCAAACTTATTTACATAAAAATATGAACATCACGGGTTATCGGACCTTCACGGGATATCCCATTGATGAAATGCCGAGGATGCGAACGACCCATGGATTTCTTAAAATATTAAACGAAAGGTGTATGCCGAATTTCAGATCAAAATTCGATTTATATTTTATGTTTTATATTTACGAATTTATGTTTTAATAATGACATTCTTTTTCTAAATATAGCATCTATGGATACTACTGGACATATTTCCAGATATAGATAGATCTGAATAGTAAATTATTAAAAGAATCGTTTTTGTACGACGAAGAGATTCAACAATAAAAAAAAAACCCGTTCATGCTTCGCCAATATTTTTTTATACTCGATGAATCAAATCGTCCATTGTTTAGAGGAAAAAATCGATTTTTCGTAACGATACTTTATAAAAATATCGATTTATTAACAATCGATTATATTTCGAACATCGCCCATCCCTAGTGTGATGCATACGTTGTACTTTTGTATAATCGTGATTCAAACTTTCTATTATAATACATAGTAATATGGTTTCTTAAAATAAATTGTTGAGAAAAATAGTATTTTCTAGGGTTTGACAATTTTGTGTACGTTTCTAGCGATATTTGTTGGGTTTTGCATAAAAAGTTATTCTACTTCTTTTGTACGTTTGAATTGGAAAAGTAATAATGTAAATAAAAGTATGGTTCGAAAAAAATCAGAAATATTTCGAGGTTAATTGGAATTTTGTAGATAGTGAAACGACCGATAATTTTTTCGAGGGAATTTTTTATTACTTGGCGTTTTTTTTTACTTGTTCAAGTTTTTAAAGGAGTATAGATATATAGCAATGCATAAATAACCTCCTGAGAGCCTCTACTCAATTTAAAAACATGCCTAATACGTGCGTCGTACCGAACTGTGGGGAAAGTTTTCATAATCATAGTGAAAAGCGATCAGTGTTCAAACTTTCACAGGACGAAGAATTGCTTTGAAAATGGGACGACGCAATTCCTAAGAATCAAGTGCTAAAAACGTCGCAACGCGTTTTCAAACATCATTTCGAATCAGTATCGTGTACCGATTCGAACCAATACCAAGTATCGTGTGTAAGTGTGAATCGTGCAGATGGACAAATTCTCATTGATTTAAGTGTGAATTATTTTTATCTACAAGTTTTTGGACTTCATTATTCCCCTTTATACAAAGTCAATAAGTTGTATAAAGTCGTTGTAACGTTAATTTATAACAAAGTCTAATACTCTAGAAAAAAGAGTTAGCCCCAGCACATGTGTTCACAACGTTTCGAGGAATATAAACTACCCGAAATGCTCAGGTACAACCGCATAATGTAGACCCGGCCTTATCGTTCGCTATATTTTATTATATTCGAATGAGGATGCGCCAGTTTACCTATCAGCAAAATAAAAAACGGCAAAAACATCTTATCGTAAAAAACAAACCCGCCAAACTGACAAATCAATAACAACGGTGCCTTTTAAACATTTCTCTTCCGATATATTTATTCTCAGGTTCTTATTAACATTGTTAAAAAAGCAAAAATAAAAATAAAAGTTGTAGAAACAAGCAAGGAATGCAATCTACTAAGAATAAACATTAATTATAAGGAAAAAAAATTAGATCGCATACATTTATTCATACCCCATCTACTCCGATGGCGAAAGACTAAATAAAAATATTACAGGAGTTCCAGCGTACGAGAAATACAGTCTACTGAAATAATAATTCTCATTCTGCCCGGGGGATCGGGAGTGGAAAATACTCAATATTGTTCCATTTATATCGCTCTTACAAATATTGGGTGTGTTCGTTTTGGCTACGCTTTTCTACACTTCTTACGCCTTCTGAGGACTTTCCATTACTGTATCTATTTCAATTGTACAAAGTGTAGCACAAATGAACAGACTCTATGTTTATTTCGAAAAATCTGCGCCTTTGCACAGCTGTTCGGACACTCCCCACCCTAGGAGTTTCCAGACCTGTATATAAGACCGCGGCTAAAACCTATCTTACTGTATAGAGTCGCGGCGTGTCGTTGGTATCGATAGTGCTGACAAGTAGTGGTGTCGCATCGATTAAGTACTGCCCAATCGAACTTTTTTTTATTACTTGGCGTCAAGACGCTGCCTCGTCTCTTGATATTATTATTTTTGCGTTATGATTTTTGCGCCCGTGTGTTACGTCCTCGTAAACTTATCGAATCATAGGTAAGATGCAACACGGTATTGACTTCGCTTTCAGGTCAAGAGAATTAAGTTCTTTACCCACGGACGGAAGTCTTGTCTTTGATGTAGAAAAATGACGGTTAGACAATGTGTTGATCGAGAAGTTTGCATAAATACTTTACTCTATTTATTTATTTTTACGGATAAATCTCCGTGTTTTCCTTCTGTTCAGGGTCGTCTATGGATTGTTGTTACAATTTCCTCACGATTATGATGTTCACATAGTGGTTAGATGTAGATTAAATAGTTACAACATTAACACGTCTATCAAACGGTTATAGTGTTCGCACAATGGTTACACGTGGTTAAATAGTTACTACATTAACACACGATGCAATGGTTACAATGATCAAAAAGGGAATATAGTTCCTTGAAGTCAATTGATTAAAGCGTTTGTGGTTTAGATTTGGGCTGTACTCAACAGTTCGATAGATTTTCGCAGAGTTTCGAGATTAAAAGATACGGTAGTGATGCAATAGGTTAGATTTGGCAATTGGACTTTTCGCGGTGGACTTAGACTTCTTTTGAGGAGAGTCTTCGGCCGATATTAGAATATGAAACGTGACTGGACAATACGTACAGTGAACTTTGCTGGATTCAAGGGGGTATGTATGACTCATGTCAGAGGCGACTATCTCGTTGCGGTACCCGTGGCGGGCATTACTTGGATTCACGGAATAATCGGTTTTTACGATCACCCGAATAAGAGTGGGTCAGTGGTGCCCCTTTTTTTAGGTCGGTCAGAAGCTGTGCTATGAGTGGTTTTTGTATCGGTTAAGTGGCTTTTCCCTTCTCAACCAGTCCCAGGGGTGATCTGACTGATTGCGATTTGTATGGTACCCTTGGCCTTGTATGACAAACTGTGGGTGACAGTATTGGCGAGGTGAATCGGTCGATTGATGGGGTGACCAAAGTTGATTTTCTATTATATATTGCTGTAGCGTGCTGGTCCAGGGATAGATTGTCGTGGAGTTGGGTTGAAATGTAACTCGTGAGACAGCAAATTAGACAAAAAATACCTGAAATGACCGCCGCGAAATATTCTAAAAAAGTACCTGAGATGAACGTCTCCAAATTTTAAAAGGGGACTTGCGATGACCGTCTCCATTTTGTTAAATGTACCTGACATAGCCGCCGAGACTCTGGGTAGAAGTGGTGAAATGGCCAGAAGAGATGTATGATAAGAGTAGGCCGAAAAAAAGCGCCACGTTCAAAGAGTACCTGAGATGACCACCACCAAATTCTTTTTTAAATCCACCTGACATCACCGCCGAGACGGTGGGTGAAAGTAGTGAAATGGCCAGAAAAAAATGTAGGGTAAGAGTAGGCCGAAAAATGCGTCACTTCCAAAAAAGATCTGAGATGACCGCCGTCAGTTGTTTTAAGTTCGTGACTAGCCGCCGCGGCTTTGGGTAGAAGTGGTGAAATGGCCAGAAGACATGTCGGGTAAAAGCGGGCCGAAAAAAGCGCCAAGTCCACCGTCACGCGCGAATTCTCAACTGTTTGTTGCACTTTATTATTTTTATCACTATCTCAGGAAAAAGACTTTCCTCTCTCTCCTCATCTCCTCCACTTTCGTCCGGTACACTTCAAGCGCGCGGGTAACCCTTTTCTCGACGCGACTTGCCACATACCTCGCACCGCGAACCGATTTGCTACCGCACAACGTGACCCAACAAAAAACCAAAGCGCACAAAATAAACACGGGAATGGGATGCACGCATGGCGTGGAGCCGCCGACGAGACTCAAAGAAAAGAGCTGAACTTCCGAGGAATTGCTCGGTAACTTTGAGGCAATGCGTTGGCCGAAACTCACCGGCAAATTTTTCCGCAACCCTTTCACCCGTTCGGCAATCCGTCTCGCTCGACACTCCGTGGCTAAGTGACCCCTTTCCTTCTCCCTCGCTAGAGGCGGGCTCTCCGCCCCTTTCCTAAAATTCGCGAATCTTGCTTCCAGGTGAGACGGACGTCCCCGTCTGTGCGCTTCGCAGATGTGTCTGTGTTCGCAAATGGGTGTATTTCGCATGTGTGGGTTTGTGTGTTAGCAATTGTGTGTGTTTCGCATGTGTGGGTTTGTGTGTTTCGAAGACATTAATTTAAACTCTTTGTTTTGGAGGTATTTGTTAATAAAATGGCCTTTATTCAATATCTTTGACTCGATATAATGTTAAAAGCTTTCTCTGTACATGTGTAATGTGTTGTTTTTGTTTCTAAAGTGTATTTTGTGTATCGCGTCTCGGTCGGTACAATCCTCAAATAGCGGACTCGCTCGGATGGTAAGTGTGTCGGTACGCGATTGATTTACCGTGGGTGGATGATTTTCTCCCCCTTCTCCTACATGTATTGGTGCTCGCGGAGTGCTTGAGTTGCGACGCGCTCTCGCCTACGGCGCGCGGAGTCGGCTCAGCGCCTTTTCCTAGGTTGCGCGTGGCGCTGTCTGTAGCAGTCCACTCTCCCTAGCGGTATCGATCGTAGCGCGCTCGATCTCAATACGGCGCGTTCCCCCCTCTCTTCCTACTGTCGCTCGTTGCGCGCGGTGCCGAGCGCGCTCTCGTGCTAACCGCTCTCCCTGAGTCCCCCCACTTTATTGAGTCACGACGCGGTGGATCGCGCCGCGCTTTCGACGGACGCGCTGCGGCGTGCTTTCTTGTAATTACTCTCCGTGAGCGTAATCGGTTATCGCGCGTCGATAATCGATTACTCTAACCGTGGCTGACGCCGTCGGATGGCGCCACGTGCCCGCCTATGATGGTATTACCGCTTGTTACGTGTATTGTGTCGGTGTGATGTTTGAATTTCGTGATGCCTCCTTGACCTTCAGGTTCTCCTGCTATTTCGGGAGCCCTTGCCGATATTTCGCGTTTTACAGTTGTATATGTGTGTGTATGTATTGCCGCCTGGTATTTCTGATACCTCCTCGCAGTTTCTATTCGCCTGATCCTAATTTTCTATCTCTCCTTTTGTAATTGATTCCTCCTTCGATTAATTTTAATGTTTTTTGGTACTTTTTTTTCTTATTCCTCTCCAGATTCTAATTTCCGTTTTTATTGACTAAAAAAATATCCTAACCTTTTTAAGTTTCTTAAAGGTCTCCTCTTTCAGCTTTTCCCTCCTAGGAGGTGGTACTCTGCTGAGCGGTACTGTTTAATCCAAATAAAAAATCTAACTCTATGCTAGTGACTTCTTTCTTTTTAAGTTTTTCAAGGCTCCCCTCATTCAGCTTTTCCCCTCCTAGAAGGTGGTACTCCGCTGAGCGGTACTGTTTGATCCACTCAAAAAAGTAGACAAAGAAGAAGTGCCGTTCCTCAAACTTTCTTCCTCTTATATACCCACCTTTTATAGTTTATCTTTCCCCTTCCCTTACCAATTACCCATCATTCCCTTTATTGTTAACCCTTTTTTTATGTTTTAAATAAATTTATTCTCCCTTTGTTGTTTTGTTACTTTCTCTGTTTTCTTTCTAACGACTTTTCCCCTTCTCTTAATTTTTACCTGTCGTTACCTTTCTCTACTGTTTTTTTTATGTTTTCTGTCTTTCTTTTTCTCTCTAACTTTTTCTACCTTAGACTGTTTTTGTTCTTTTCTGTTTTTCCTTCTCTCACTCGTCTTTCCTTCCGTTTATTGTTTTGTGACCTTGAACGTCGTACCCGCCCATTTGAGTTTTTATGATTTATTATTTCCCCCTCCCCTACTCCCTTCTGAGTCGGTTAATTTGAATTTGAGCTGGGGGGTATCACCCTGAGACGGGCCTGTACGTCTCAATATATACATATATATATATAGACATATATATATATAGACATATATATATATATATATATATATATATATATATATATATATATATATATATATATGTCGGAGATACGTCAGAATGAACGTTTGCATCTTCGCGTGCTTCGACGTTGGCCTGCCTTTTAAGCCGCGTGGACGTCATTTCGGGTAATGCGAGAATAAGATACACAGAAATCAGAAGTATCATCCAAGTTTATTCCGATGTCCTTTTATCGACCGATTCTTTTATTCCCGGGGATCGGTTTCCGGTATGACCGTTCGATCCACACTGATCTTCCGAGTCCCTCCGATCTTCCTCTACTCTTTCTTCTTCTGTTAACATCGCAATCCTCGTTCCGCTCGTATACTGGTCAAGGCCTCCTTCACTTGTCCTAATGAGCCTATCGTCTCTCTTCTACACGGCCTTCCTGATTCATCACACGTCCTCGTGTGAAGTTGAAGTTTCCTCATAACTGTCTGTAATTGAGAATTGTATATCGGTTGTTTATTTGCTCGGCCCTTTCTGACCATAGACGGGTTTTCCTTCATATATTTTTTGTCAGCTACCTCAGTAGTCACGGCTATCTCAGTAGCCACCGCTATCGCAATAGCCACCGCTATCTTCGTAGCCACCGCTATCACAATAGCCACCGCTATCTCAGTAGCCACCGCTATCGCAATAGCCACCGCCATTGCAAAAGCCACCGCCATCGCAATAGCCACCGCTACCTCAGTAGCTACTATCGCCCCACAGCCGTTTCATTGCACCATCTCCGTCCATAATCTAGCGTTAATTTTATACCTTCCTGGTTGACCTCATACAATTTCTATCATTGTGATAAATTGATCAGGGCAACCGTCAGCACTCTTAAGAGCTAGAGAATGGGTTAGGTTTTTTGTGACTTGCAACTAGTAAGCTTGGATGGTCGATTATACATTTCGTTACTCACGGTTTCGTTCGCTTACCCTCGTTGTCTGTGATGCACGGGTCAAGTTCGTCAGGAATATGTGATGTAGGGAAAGGGCGCAATCGCTCTCGAGCGTACTTATAAGTACGGTTGGAGTTAAGACCTTTTAGCAGATACCTATCACCGTCCAATATCTCTGTGACTGCGAGTGGTCCCTTAAACTTTGGGTCTAGTTTTCTTTGATTTCGCTCATGATTTTTTATTAGAACGTAGTCGCCAATTGCGAACTTAGTAACTTTTGCTTTGTGTTTGTCGAAGTAATTTTTATTCGTTTCGGCATCTTTTTGTATTTCTCTGACCGCTTGTTTTCTGGCCTCGTCGATGTCTATTTCGACTTCATTGTCATCTGCTACCATAAGATTTAAAGGTCTAGCTACTTTTCCGATAAGTAATTCTAATGGGCTTGCTTTTGTCACTCTATTTATTGTGCTGTTCATAACCAGTTGAACGTCGTCTATCGCATTTTGCCACGGTGTATTGCTATTGGTCTCTGCAACGGTAAGCATGTTTTTAAGCGTGCTCACTACTCTTTCGACCTGACCATTTGCACGGCAAGAGCCCGTAGCTATTAAATGCAGATTTATATTGTGCTTGCTACAAAAGTCGCGGAAATCTTTGTTAGCAAAGCATCTTCCCTGATCGGCAATAAGTCGTACTGGAGTTCCGAAAAGCCCGATGCATGATTTTAATGATTCTATTGCACTTGTTGCGTCGATCTGCCGGGCATGACGTAACAGAACGAATTTAGTGAACGCGTCCACAATCACATAAATGTACTCCTTTTTGGTATTTTTACCAGTGAGCTTTCCTGTGCCGTCAATATGGATGGTATGCCATGGGATGCTGATTTTTGGGATAGGGTGTAACTTTATTTGTTGTTTTCCAGAAGCTGATTTTGATATTTTACATGTGAGGCAGTGTTCGGCAAATTTTCTAACATATTTGGACATATGTGGAAACTAATAGTGCTGATACACCTTTTCTAGGGTTTTCTCCCATCCCAAGTGCATGATAGTTTCGTGAATGTGGTTTATAACTAACCACCGAAAAGCTCTAGGCACGACAGGGAGCCAAATATTGCGGTTATTCCTTTGAATATTCCGATACAGAACGTTCGATCTGAGTTCATATGTACGGCAAGTGTCTTCATCTAAATCGTCTCTTTCGAGCTTAGATATGATTTCCATCAATTCTCCATCGCGTCTTTGTTCAACTTGTAACCAGTTTGGAGATAGTTCGGTCAAATTTACATGTTTCTCTACGGTTTTTTGACGATCGGACGAAGTCGAAGTGTTGTCGTTTTTAGAGCTATTATTTTTAGAATTGTCGTTTGGTAGGGGTAGGTTTCTTGAGAAAAAATCTGCATGAGCCATCTTTTTCCTTCGCGGTAAATGATGTCAAAATCGAAAGCTTGTAGGAACGCCCACCATCTGTGCACTCGCGGGGTTAGATCGACTTTGGTTCTTGAAGTTTTCAGTGAGTTACAGTCTGTGACTACGATAAATTTCTGTCCGTAGAGATAATGACGAAAATGTTTAACTGCGTTCACGACGGCTAAGGTTTCTAATTCATATGAATGATATTTGGACTCGGCGCTTGTTGTCCGTTTGCTGTAATATTCGACTGGGTGTGGTTTACTATCAACCTTTTGTATAAGAATGGCACCATAGCCGTCTGAGCTTGCATCCGTGTGCAATTCTATCGGGTGACTTGGATCGAAGATCATGAGAACGGGGGTGTTCGTGAGTTGGGAAACAATGTCTTGCCTTATCGCTTCATGCTCTGGTTCC
Organism: Ophion ellenae; assembly: GCA_963210295.1. Lineage (NCBI taxonomy): Eukaryota > Metazoa > Arthropoda > Insecta > Hymenoptera > Ichneumonidae > Ophion > Ophion ellenae. The sequence goes on from OY723386.1 coordinate 12,983,145, forward strand.
CATTTAATTTTGTTATTGTTTGAGGTGAGACGATGTAGCGTGGCCATTTTTTGCGAGAATCGATGGATAAATTGCCGAAAGTACGATGCTAGCCCAATGAACTGTCGGAGTTGAGTTACAGTCTCGGGAGGGGGGAGGTTTGTCAAAGCGATAATTTTTCGTGGATTTGGTCTCATTTCACCCTCGGATATGACGTATCCGAGGTATTCGACCCTGTTCTTTAAGAAGGAGCATTTTTTTACATTGAATGAAAATCCAGCTTCGCTTAAGGTTTTAATGATTGTCTCTAGCCTGGTCAAACCTTCCTCTATATCCTTTGAGGGTACGATCAAATCATCCATATAAACAATACCGTATGTGTAGGCTATCTCTCCCAAGGCATTGTTGATGAGACGCTGATAAACAGCGGGAGCGTTGCGTAAACCAAAGGGAACGGTAAGGTATTCGAAATGTCCGTCTGGTGTGATAAACGCGGTTCGTTCGACTGATTCGGGATGAACTGGTATCTGGTGAAAGCCGCTTGCCATATCGAGGCATGAGTAATACTTTGCGCCTGCTAGTCGTTGTATTTGGTCGCATATTAAAGGTAGGGGATAGCCGTCAGGAACGGTATTGGCATTCAATTCACGGTAATCCACACACATACGATCCGACCCATCACGTTTTGTTACCAATAGTATAGGGCTGGAAAACGGTGATTTACTGGTTTTAATAATACCGGCGACCAGCAATTCGTTACATTTTTTGCGAACAATTTGTCGTTCTTCAATGCTTAGATGGTATGGGCGTCTTTGAACTGTCTTGTTGGGATCAATTAATTTTATCTCTAATTCTCCGGTTTTGACTCTACTCGTTGGGGTTCCCTCGACAAAGAAGGACGAATATTTTTGAGCAATCTGAAGAGGTTGGTGATTTTATCGTGGTTTAAGTCTGTGTCTACGTTTTCGAATGATGTCACGATACGACCTACTTCATGTATGTTTATAGTGTGAAGTCGTTTAGCTCGGAAGCCGTTGGGAGATAGTTCTACTGCAAAACCTTGAAATATTAAGTCACGTCCGACAAGAATGTTACTACTTAAATAGTCATCTGGTAAAACGTGAAATAATAGTTCGACGTGGTAATCGTCAAGGAGTACTTGGGACAAGATTTGTAACGTGCAGGGCACCTCGGACTTGCCTACACCTACTAGAGTGACCAAAGCATGCGTTCGTTTCCCGAAAAAAAATTTTGCTACACTCTCTCTTATCAGCGAACATTCTGCTCCTGAGTCAAAGCAAAATGGATAGCGCTCACCGGATTGTAATATTGTTCCGGTGATAGGTTTCACGCTGCAAAGGTCAACTCGTCGTTCAATTCGCCCAGGTGCTGAATTGTCGCTTCTCAAATCGGTACAACGTGAAGCGATATGTCCCGGTGCGCCACACTTGTAGCAATGAATTGTTGGTTCTGTTGTCATAGTAGAAGTAGGCTTTCGTGAGATGTCATTATTAGGCGTCTTCGAGAATGACTTGCTAGAACCACGACTGAAACATTCGAAGGATTTGTGACCCGTTTTTCCACAAGTGTAGCACTTTACGGGTTGTATCGTCTTGAGGCGTTTTGGTTCCGATCCATGACCATCTTTTTTTGAATCATCTTCTACAGTTGGTCTTTTTCGGTAGGCGAATGCCATTAATTCACGCTGCATTTGACTACGTGTACGAATGTCTTCTGTAAAAACAACGCGTTGTAGTCGAGGTTCGATTTTTGCTGCATGGGCGAGGACGACAGCTGTATCTATATGTTCTATGTCCAAATCTTTTCATCGAGACGTCAACGATGACATGAGTCTGCCTGCATAAGCTGCAAGACATTCACCGTCTTTTGGTTTGCTATTCAGCACACGCATGAAGGTAGCTGCACATGTCTCCACCGAATCATAGCGAGACAGAAAACGATTTCGAAATTCTGGCCACGTCATATTACGATACGTGATTTGTGCGAACCACGCTGCAGCTGGACCTGCCATTGCTTTGCTGAGAGTGATAATTAATTGTCCCCCTTCTGGTGGACGTTCTGCCATGCGTATTTCCACCGTCGATGACCATGCCCGGGCGTCACAATTTTCGTCATCGGGATTAAATTTGGGCAAACAAACTTCGATAGATTTTTGTGTCGTAGATTCCCGCAGTGCGTCTACTAGCTGTGAGATGCTTCGCGTATGTAGATCGAGTAATGCGCTCCAGCGATTCATTTCTATCTGTCCTGCGTTATCTTGATCTCGCATCGATCCCACTTCTGATGTCGGAGTTACGTCAGAATGAACGTTTGCATCTTCGCGTGCTTCGACGTTGGCCTGCCGTTTAAGCCGCGTGGACGTCATTTCGGGTAATGCGAGAATAAGATACACAGAAATCAGAAGTATCATCCAAGTTTATTCCGATATCCTTTTATCGACCGATTCTTTTATTCCCGGGGATCGGTTTCCGGTATGACCGTTCGATCCACACTGATCTTTCGAGTCCCTCCGATCTTCCTCTACTCTTTCTTCTTCTGTTAACATCGCAATCCTCGTTCCGCTCGTATACTGGTCAAGGCCTCCTTCACTTGTCCTAATGAGCCGATCGCCTCTCTTCTACATATATATATATATATATATATATATATATATATATACATATATATACATATATACATATGTACATATATACATACACACACATATATATATATATATATATATATATATATATATATATATATATATATATATATATATTGTGACGGAAAATTCCTCTTCCCTGAGTGTCACGAAAGTTCTGACCTCCTTTCCTCGGCGATTTATAATTTTTGGGCGCCAGCCGCCGAAGCGGCTCGCCGGGGAGAGGACGTGGACAATAATTGCCGGACAGCTGCAGCCTCGCGCCGTCAAGTAAAGGGGCAGGTTTAGGGGCAAAGTACTTTAGGCACACGCGCGATAACAAAAAAACTGACATAATAAACAAAAGGATGACAATTTATTCCGCTTTCTATTTCCTTTCGCTATTTTCCCTTCTTTCATGTTTCCACTAGGAAAGGACGGTCACGCATTTACACCGACATCAACGAATGCACACACACACATACCGACATCGACGAATTCACACACACCCACACCGACATCGACGAATTCACACACACTGACTCACTCTCGCATTCTTTAATTTTTCCCCGCGGAACATAACGTTTACAGACGCGCACTCCGCCGCGACCTCGAACCGCGCGACTCACGAGTAACAGGAAGAAAAACCGAAAAGGGACAAAAAAACCGAACACAGCCTCCGTGAAGCGGAGGCCGCCGCCAGGCCCAAAACTCTGGGCTGTCGTCAGAGGACGTTAAGGGGCTATACCAGTGTGAACGCGGAAAATTTGGGTGATTCTCAGGATTTTTTGGAAGAAAAACACTTAATTCAATGTTTCGGAAAATGAAGAATATATTTCGCTATATTTGACCTATATTACCTAATTCTTTCATAGAAAAATATTGAGATCCAAGCGACTTATGCGCTGTCTTCGGAGGCGCCGAAAAAAAGTTCCTCAACTGCTGACATGATTCCGGCCGATTGAGTAGCTGAAACCGAAAAAGAAAAAAATGTCGTTAAACTGAAAAGTAGTTCCTGTACAATGTCGTAGAACTTCGAAAAATATTAAAATTTAACAAAATGGCGTAGTTATGGCAAAAAGTATTTTTTCTTGCCTATAAAATAATCGTTTTTTTCAATGCCTGTTCGGGAATCAGCATTCCCTCGGGACGGGATCTCGGGCTTTCAAAAGGCGCGGCAGTGATCGAGGAGACACGGTCGACGAGCGGCGGCGCCACGTGACGGGGATCGCTCGGTGCGGCCCTCGACGCATGCGCGCTCGGACGATCTTCGTCTCTCTCGGTCGATTGCCTCGCCTTGACCGTTCTATTCATTCCTGGGCTTTGGTGCGACCACACGTGTTTCGGACTATTCTAAATTTTCCTCGGGCTCTTTTCACCGGGTCTCTCTCAATATATCGGAATTATTTTGTACGGACTTTTTACCTACTCGGGAACGTACTTGCGGGAACACAAATTCATTCACGTCGGTGCTCTCGTGAGATTTACGCCCTCACGGAAGACCGGCATCGGGCACGTGGTCGGCGCCATTATTTCTCATTACTTTTCGTCCATCTTTCGTCCATCTTTTCGTCGGGATCGTTACACGTTATTGTCGGGACCGTTACAATTTTATAAATAAAGACATCACCACACGGACTCCCACGCATTTATTAATTATTTAACACCAACACCAGATACGCGGGTCTAGAACATTGATTCTGGAACATTTTGGTCCTTCGAGCCGGATCTGGTGGCGCGTGAAAGTTTGTGCTTCGGGATTTAACACGTGGGCTTTAGGCTTCACGTGGTCGGAACAGTCGGTCGGGAAAAATATATCGGGAACATCGGCGGTGAGACGTCGCAAGTATTCGTGATTCTTCATCGAGACACGCGGTGCGCGAAGCAGGGCCGGCTCTCGGGTCTCGCGGCCCTCGTGCGCGCTCGGATTCGGGATCGGGACAGTGACGTAGCGAGCGGTGGTAGCCCTCGGGCCACGCGAGTTCGGGATCGGGACAGTAACGTAGCGAGCGACAGTCGTCCTCGGGCCACGCGGGTGCGTACTCTGTGCAGTGAAGTAGTTAGGCGCGGGCCCCTGTGACAATTTTCGGGATCCTTCGGGTATCGGGGCGCGCGTCTTTCGAAGTGACAGTCTCAACCGACAAGACATTTCTACGCGGGTTTCAATACGGACAACCGGGTTCCCTTTTTGTGCGCATTTAAGTGAACTTTTTGACATTTTCGTCAGTGACTCCGGGTATCCGGGTTTTCGGGATTAGTATCGGGCCAAATCGAGTGTCGAGTGTTCGCAATGGCCGATCAAAAGACCGAGCTCGGGGAGAACGCTCCTGAGCCGGTCGACGCGGGTGCGAGGGCCTTACCGTCCGTCTCGGACGCTTCGACCTCGACGACCACGGCGGCGGCCTTGCAACTGCCGGAGGACGCCGCAACCAAGGTGCGCAAACAGCGCACACCATCACCATCGGGAGATCGGGCGGGCAAACGGGCAACCTCACCGCGGCCGAACGCATCGGGTGCTTTCGCGCTGAAAATCGAGACGCAACGGACTCGCATCGCGCTCCTCGGGCACCTGTTGGACAAGGCCATGGGCACGGACGCGGCGTCAGCTACCATGGCTCAGGTGGAGAGCATGCGGGAATCCGGGTTGGGAGTCTGGGAAAAGTTCGAGTCCGTCCACGAGGCTATAGGTGAGTCGTGTGACCTCGAGTTTTTGACTTCAGACTACGTAACTGGAGATTGCTACTCCAAGGCGTTCAACACGTTCACCAAGGTGAACGAACGGCTCGGGATATTACGGGAACAAGTGCAGCAAGCCGCTCCACCTACGGCCAACGCATCTGTCGAGAACTCGGGCTCAATGGGAGGGGGCAGAACTCATTTGCCAAAGATCTCGCTCCCTACATTTTCGGGCGCTAACTCAGAGTGGTGTTCATTCCGGGACATGTTCACCGCTCTCGTGCGGGAAAACACGGCCATTAGCGACGTCGAGCGGATGCACTATCTGCGTACCTCAACAGCGGGTGAGGCGGCGAAGTTGATAGCGAGCCTGCCCATCGAGGCCGACTCATTCGGGCCGGCATGGGAAACGCTGCTGGAGCGTTACGAGAACAAGCGCATTTTGGTGTCGGCGCACCTGGGCAGCTTGCTGGACACCAAAACCATCGGGTCACGGTCCGCTACGGAACTGCTCGAACTCGTGCACACAATCACTGAGGCGTGCAACTCCCTCAAAGCACTCGGCGCGCCCATAGAGCATTGGGACTGGGTGCTGGTCTTTGCGGTGTCGCGACGACTCGACACGGCGTCGCGCGAGGCATGGGAGCTTCACCACGGGCAATCCCAGGAACCACCATCCTACGCGAAATTGCGCGCGTTCCTGGCGAGTCGGGCTCGGGCCTTGGAGGAAGCAGAAGCGGGACGACTCAGACCATCGGCCAATTCTTCATCGGGTAATCGGGCAAAGCCGTCATCACGGGCTACGGGCGCGCGGTCGTACGCCACCACCACAACTTCGGGCACCGCGTGTGTACAGTGTCAAGGGGGACACTTCATCGTTTCGTGCCCTCAGTTTCGTCAGATGACGAACGAGGCTCGTCGGGAAGTAGTATCAAAGCTGCGGCTTTGTTTCAATTGCCTCGGGAAACACAATGTCGGGTCTTGCCAGACGGCAGCAAGGTGCAAGGAGTGCGACCGGAAGCACCACACCATGATCCACGTCGGGTGGAGCAAATACGGGAACGGGTCAAACGCAGCGGGACCATCGGGAACTTCGACCACGGGCAAACCGGGGCCATCATCCTCCTCGGAGACTCAACAATGAGGTGAGGCCGCATTAACGGGGGCAGCAACGGGATCATCACGGGTGGCGGTGCTGTTGGCGACGGGGTTGGCGCATCTGGCGCTGAGCAACGGGTACTTACACAGCGTACGAATGCTTATCGACACCGGGTCAGAACTGTCGTTCATTTCCGACCAGCTCGTACGCCACCTCAGATTGCATCGGGAGTCGTCAACCATCAACATTACCGGGATCGGGGGCACGCCGTCGGGACACACACGCGGGATGGTCGGCTGTGACTTACGGTCACTCCACTCCCGCCACCAATTATCAATAAACACACATATTTTGCCCAAGTTAATGCCTGTTCTTCCGTCTTTCTCTCTTCCTCATCGCCATTGGAGCCATTTTCAGGGTCTTACACTAGCTGATCCGGAGTTCTTCGTACCACGAGAGGTCGATCTCATCTTGGGGGCCGACGCATACGGGAAACTCGTCCTACCAGAGGTGAGACGAGGGCCTCCTGATACTCCAGTCGCTCAAAATACAATATTCGGCTGGGTTATTCTCGGGCCGGTTTCGGGCTCTCACTCTCTCTCTACCTTGGTTCACCACGCGGCGGTGGACAACGGCTTCCAGGAGTTGCAGGATCTCCTCTCGAAATTTTGGGTTCAGGAGGAGGTTCCTGAAGACGCGGGCTCATCCCTCACGCCAGAGGAGCAAGAGTGTGAGAACCACTTTCTTTCCACGCATTCGCGGGACGAATCAGGTCGGTACATTGTTCGGTTACCTATCAAGTCGGGTGCACCTGAGCTGGGAAACTCGTATCGGGCAGCGGCGGCAAGCTTGCAGCGAATGCGTCGGAAATTATCGCGGGATTCGGGCTATAGAAAACTTTACGAAGATTTTCTCGGGGAATATGAGTCGATGCAACATATGGTTCGGGCGCCAGCTGATTCACAACCTCGGGACACGGCTTACTATCTTCCACATCACGGGGTGTTGAAGGAAAGCAGCACAACAACAAAGTTGCGGGTTGTCTTTAACGGGTCCGCGAAAACAGTTTCGGGTTTTTCGCTTAACGACATATTGCACACGGGGGCAAAACTACAATTAGACCTAACAGACGTGCTGCTTTGGGTTCGCCGACATCGGTACGTGTTTGCGACGGACATTACTAAGATGTTCCGGCAGATCCGGGTACATCGGGACGACTGGGACCTTCAACGCATCCTGTGGGACGACGGGCTCGGGAATGTCGTTCCTTATCAGCTGACTACGGTTACATACGGGACGAGGCCAGCGCCGTTTCTTGCAGTTCGGGTTTTGTTACAATTGGTAGCAGACGACGGGGAAAAGTATCCAACGGCTGTCGCCCCTCTTACAAAGGGGCGCTATGTCGATGATATTTTCGGGGGCGCTGACAATCTCGGGGACTTAGCGACACAAGCGAGACATTTAATCGGGCTTTGCTCGGCGGGCGGCATGCCCTTAGTCAAGTGGCAATGCAACAAACCGGGTTTCTGCGACAAGATCGGTGTAGCGTCGAGTTCTGACTCTTCTCGGGTGATAGAAGAGGTCGGAACGAAAATTCTCGGGATCTCGTGGCTGCCGGGTACCGACACTTTCAAATTCACCACTCTCCCTTACACAGAGAGTGCCGAAATCACCAAACGGGTTATTTTGTCGGAAATTGCGCAGCTGTACGACCCACTGGGCGTCCTTGCGCCAGTCACAATTCGGGCGAAGGTCTTGCTCCAACAACTCTGGGTGGACAAGCTGTCATGGGACGATGCGGTCTCAACGAAGGTTGCAGAGTCGTGGGTCGAATTTCGTCCGGAGCTGACCCACCTCGGGACGATCACGGTGCCACGCTGGATCGGGATATCCACGGGCACTTCGGTACAAGTACACGGATTTTCAGACGCTTCTCTAGTCGCACTAGCAGCGGTCGTCTTCGTACGGGTCACGGGTCCGGGTGGCGATACCGGAGTCTCGATGGTATGCGCCAAGACAAAGGTTGCTCCGCTAAAGCGCCTTGTCATTGCGCGATTGGAACTTGCGGCCGCACTAGTTCTTGCCAAACTCACGCGGTACGTTCAGCAGGTGCTGAACCTCGGGAGCGCACCAGTGTATCTATGGACAGATTCATCGGTCGCGCTGACATGGGTTACGAGCCACCCATCGCGGTGGAAGGAATTCGTACGCAATCGGGTCACGGCCATTCAAGAGCTTTTACCAACGGGACAATGGAGATACTCACCGGGACGGGACAATCCAGCGGATTGTGCATCACGGGGGCTAACAATCTCACAGCTCGAGCAATTTGAACCATGGCGGAACGGACCACACTGGTTAGCCAAATCCTCAATCCATTGGCCGTTACATTACACCGGGACGGCGGATACAGCGGCGCTCGAAGAGCGACCAGGTCTCATTCTCACAACTTCAACCAAACATTCGCGGGTCTACGAACTCATTCATCGGTACTCATCGCTTACACGGTTGCTGAGAATAACTCTCCTCTTCAAGGCCATCGCCAAGATGAGAGGAGCATCACACGGGTCAACGGGAGCATACATTTCACCGGGAGACCTGGACCATGCACGGGTATATTGGGTAAAAGCCACACAAGCAGAGTATTTCGAAGCAGAGCTGAAGATACTCACGGGACCACACGTGCCCCCACGCACGCATCCACTCACACGGCTAACGGGCTATATCGACAACATCGGGACGCTGAGAGTGGGAGGACGCCTGAAACACTCGGCCTTACAACCCGAGTGCCTTCATGCGGCCATTTTACCTCGGGATTCCCCTCTCACGCAATTAATCATCTCTGACGCTCACCTCCGCACGTTCCACGGAGGGACACAGGTGACGTTAGCGCACATAAGAAAACGCTACTGGATCATCGGCGGGCGGGCTCCAGTGCGTTCTCGGGTCTTAAAGTGCGTTCGCTGTGCTCGGTTTCGGGCGGTAAAAGCACAGCAACTCATGGGACAATTGCCGGTTACTCGGGTTACACCATCGCGGGCATTCTTATTCACGGGGGTTGATTACGCGGGGCCAGTGTCTCTCAAGAGCTGGCGCGGGCGCGGGAGTCGGGTACAAAAGGGTTGGCTGTGCATCTTCGTCTGTCTTGCAACTTCTGCCTTACATTTGGAGATTGTTACAGACTTATCAACAGATACGTTCCTAGCGGCGTACCGGCGGTTCATCGGGAGACGGGGAGTGTGTCACACTCTATACAGCGACTGCGGGACAAATTTTCGAGGCGCCAGTGCTGAGCTAACGAAGTTGTTCAAGGCCGGGACTCGGGAATCCGAGCAACTAGCTCACCTCTTGGCCAACGACGGGACGAACTGGGCCTTTAATCCACCGGGAGCGCCACACATGGGCGGGAAATGGGAGGCGGCAGTCAAATCTGTCAAATTCCACCTTCGGCGGACCATCGGGGAGACGAGCCTGACCTTCGAAGAATTTACGACTCTTCTGGTTCAGGTCGAGGCCGTGCTCAATTCACGTCCGCTGGAGCCTATGTCCGAGGATCCAGAGGACCTCACCGCACTTACACCCGGGCACTTTCTCATCGGGGACGCGCTGACGGCAATTCCGGAGCCGTCATATCGGGATATCAACACGAGCAGATTGTCGCGCTGGCAGTTCATCCAGGAGCGACTACACCATTTTTGGGATCACTGGTCGTCGAGCTACTTGCAGCGACAGCAGGCCATTTCGAAGTGGCATCACCCTCGCAACGAGATTCGGGTCGGGTCCATGGTGCTACTGACCGACGGGAACCTGCCTCCTGCAAAATGGCCGCTCGCTCGGGTCACCGAGCTTCATCCGGGAACTGACGGGCTGGTTCGAGTCGTTACCATCAGGACGGCGTCTTCCAGCTTCACACGACCAGTGGCCAAACTGGTCATTCTTCCCATCGGGACCACGGGGCCTTCTATCGACAGCGCGGCTGTACGATGGCGGGCGGGATGTTCGGGAATCAGCATTCCCTCGGGACGGGATCTCGGGCTTTCAAAAGGCGCGGCAGTGATCGAGGAGACACGGTCGACGAGCGGCGGCGCCACGTGACGGGGATCGCTCGGTGCGGCCCTCGACGCATGCGCGCTCGGACGATCTTCGTCTCTCTCGGTCGATTGCCTCGCCTTGACCGTTCTATTCATTCCTGGGCTTTGGTGCGACCACACGTGTTTCGGACTATTCTAAATTTTCCTCGGGCTCTTTTCACCGGGCCTCTCTCAATATATCGGAATTATTTTGTACGGGCTTTTTACCTACTCGGGAACGTACTTGCGGGAACACAAATTCATTCACGTCGGTGCTCTCGTGAGATTTACGCCCTCACGGAAGACCGGCATCGGGCACGTGGTCGGCGCCATTATTTCTCATTACTTTTCGTCCATCTTTCGTCCATCTTTTCGTCGGGATCGTTACACGTTATTGTCGGGACCGTTACAATTTTACAAATAAAGACATCACCACACGGACTCCCACGCGTTTATTAATTATTTAACACCAACACCAGATACGCGGGTCTAGAACATTGATTCTGGAACAATGCCAAATCGCCAATTTTCATCCAATCGAAAATATTCTACGTCATTGTAGAGTTAATATATTCAAGAGTACTCAGTTCAAATTTCAAGTCAATCGGATAATTGCTCTTTGAGTTACAATGTCAGCAAGTTTGAAAAATCTCATTTCGAGAAAAACGCGTTTAAAGATTAGGGATCGATTTTTGCAAGATAAAATGATATTTACCATAAAAACTGCAAATCAGCTATACCTGGCCCATACAATCGAGGAAGAAGATGATCTCTTCTTCCTCAAATAATGCCTGCTGAGAGACTGAAGCTTTTCACACTGGTATATCCCCTTAAGACTAGCCGAGGGCGCCATTTCGCGACATTTTTGCGCGTTAGCCGAGGCTCACCGGTACTAAACCGCGCACGAAGACGCCCTCCGAACGCTGTCCGTCCTGCTCGACACTCAACGCCAAAGTTCTCCTCCTTGCCCTTCTAATCGCGAGCGGAGCGTCAGCCCTCTCCCCCTTTGCGGGTTTTCTCAAATTTTCCTTCGAGGGGGGCGCGTACCCACTCGCCTACATAATGAGGACTCGCCGGAGTGCTGTCGGTGTACGAGGGTGTGTATGCTTGCAAGTGTGCGTGTGTGTGTTCGCATGTGTGCGTGTGTAGGGGTACACGAGGGCGGTCGACGAGTGACGTTCGATAGACGGATTGTTAGGACGGGGATCCCTGTCATCATCTTCGCTCTTGTCGGATAACCGTCGGACCTCTCCAGGAGCATTTTCCCCGCCTCCTCATTCAACGCGGATTCGGCGTTCGACACGATCCGTAGCACGTTTTTGGCGGCAGGTACTTCGATAACCACAATTTTTAACGTGGTTCGGTCTTCAATCGACGCGCTTGAGCGGATCGATGCTGCCACCAGTGCAGCCAGATCGCGCGCAAAAGTTACCCCCTTTCTAGTCTCTTGCGCGCCCATCACACAATCATAGTAGCACGTGTCCGTGAGCGAGCGACGCTCGGACGTCTTCGGAAAGAGCCGAGCGCCATAGAAGTTTCCCGACCGCGCCTTCGGCAGCTACACCAATACATGGACGCTGAGCACGTTCATGTGCGGCCAAGCCGGAACGAAGGCTCCGAGGAAAAAAGCAATCTGAGCACGACTCGCGCGTGACGTCACCCGACGGCACGAGCGAGGCTTTTAGATGATTTCAATGCTTATTTAGCTCTTGATTCTCTGCGTTATTAATGTATACAAAAAAATGTATCGCACACTCTGATCGCTTATTTTTTTAGTTTATACGTTAATTTAAATATAATAATAAATCTACATTACAACTTATTTATCTTCTAAAATATTCAGGGTGTCTACCGACCTGAAAAGTCATGAAAAATCTTAAATGTCATGAAATTACACTCGACCCTGAAAGAGTCATGAAATGTCATGAAAATTACCAGTCTACCTGAATTATTATAACCTACTAAATTATTGTTGAGTCTATATTCAATATGAACAAACTTTGTGGTACTTGTCGATAGAGACACGAATATCCCATCGATAGAAAATAAAATAGAAGAAAGTAAAGAAGATGATGCGTTATCTCAACATATATTAGTTTTTCTTTGTTATTCGCGTAAAGCGACTAGATGATATTACTCAAAATTCCTAAATGTATGTAATATTTTTCTAGATGCTCGCAAAATATATTTCTTTACAGCAATCTTGAAATTATGTTTGTCTCACATTTTTTACGACATATGGAATTGTACAGTTTGGTGACTTTTCGTTTATTCCGTATACTTTTTATTGGCATACAACACACATCTGGTTGAAAGAGCAAAATAAAAATATAAAAATTTAGAGAACCGGTTGCACTGTAGAATCATTAAGTATACTTCTATGCTAGAAAGTCATACTAAGAGTGATGAAAAAATCCCCATTCTTTGCCTTAAGAATCCTTAAATGTCATGCAATTTCAGTTCTGGTCAAAATTAGACACCCTGATATTGTATACGCTTTACGCACACCCGTCCTTATGCCAAATAAATTATAATTCATAAAAGTAAGCGGAAATATATTTATATTCGTATTATTATATTAATTCTCATAGCTCTCATATGAAAACTCTCATATGAAAAACACAAAAAAACTTCAAAACCTTAGATTTCAACGAACCAAGAACATACATCTTCACATTTTCAATCATGACGAATGTTTAAGAACAATATCATCACAAACACATCTGAACCAAAACAATATACATCACCTAAATTATCAAAACATAAATCCAACAACACAAAATCACAACATCTTATACTCAACTCTTACTAATAGACTACAGGACACAAATAATAATCTTTCCACTGATCCTCTGAATAATATAAATTCGACAATCACATTAAATAAAACGAAAGAATGGTTTATAAATCTCTCCAACATTGATATTCCGCTACACATTTCCACATTCTTGTCTCTAGGTGAAAAGTTTTGTTTTCCTTACCTCAAACTCTCAAACATAAAAACTCATATCCACAAATCAATGGCCGAACTTGAGTCAGAATTAGATTTTTTACTCGACAAACCTAGACAAATCGAAATTAGAACCAGATTCACTAAAATCTTAAACAAAATAAATATTCCAACATCATTTTCCAACACTTATCAAATTACAAAACACACGACCTCATTCTTAAAAAACAACCCTCAACTTTTAGTTACACGAGCTGACAAAGGAAATTCAACAGTCATTCTTAACAAATCAGATTACATTACAAAAACTCATAATTTACTCGCAGATTCCTCAACTTACAAGTTAACAAATAGAAATCCCATCAACACGCTACAAAAAGGCATTAACAATATTCTCTCCAGATGGAAAACCCTAAAAATCATTGATGAAACAGAATACAAATACTTAAAAGCTGAAAATTTCAACCTCTCTCGTCTCTATTGTCTGCCGAAAATTCATAAAAATAATTATCCACTTCGTTCAATAGTATCATCAATCCAACACATAAACTAGCTGAATTTATACAATCTAAACTTTCTAAATTAATCAATACGACTAATTCACACGTCAAAGATAGTTTCCGCCTAAAACATTTACTTTCTAACATCTCAATTCCACTCAGCTACAAATTGGTCTCGTTTGATGTTGCTTCTTTCTATACCAACATCCCATTACAACTTGTTATTCAAAGCCTTCAAAAAAGATCAAATCTATTTTCAAAAACATTTCCTTTAAACGAAATAATTAAAGCCATAGAATACATCATGTTCTCAACTTTCTTTACATTTCAAAATAAAATTTACCAACAAATCTCAGGGTTACCAATGGGCTCACCTCTGGCTCCAATACTATCTAACATCGTCATGATTGATCTTGAAACAAATTGTCTGGAAAAATTAAAATTTTCGTTAGCACTATAGAAAAGGTATGTTGATGATATTATTATTGCTCTACCAACAGACAAAATTGAATTCACCAAAAATATTTTTAACTCATATAACTCAAAATTACAATTTACATCAGAAAATGAAGTAGATACAAAAATCCCGTATCTTGATATACTTTTAATCCATAAACAAAATTCAATTATCACAAATTGGTATAGGAAACCAACCTGATCAGGCAGATTCATAAATTTCTTTCACACCACCAACTTTCCCAAAAAAATCCATAATTTACATGCTAGTTGACAAAGCAATAAAATTATCTCATCCTTCATTTCACAAAGAAAACCTCAAACTTATTAGTAACACGATGACACAAAATTTCTATCCGATCTCTTTCACAGAAAAAATAATAAAACATCTGCTTTCCACAATCAACAATCACAAAAAGAATAACAACAATTTTGATTCTTCCAGACTAATAAATGTTCCTTAAACAAAAAACATCATTTAATTATTAATTTCTTTATGTATGGGGCGAATTGTTTATTCGTGAAACACGCTCATTGAAAGAACATTATTCTGAAAATAGGAAAAATGCTCATGATGTTTTACGATTAAATTTTTTTTGTTTTGTCAGTGGTGAGTGTTCACAAATAAACAATTCACCCTATTACAATGAAAATTACCTTTAAATGTAAAAACATACAAAAATGCCACTTTCTGGCACTTACGATTCGCGGCCGGATAGATGATTGACTTGTTTTTGGGGATAATGCTTTATCGCTTGATGAAAGTTTGAGAATGAACATAATAATACGAATATAAATATATCTTCGCTTACTTTTATGAATTACAATTTATTCGGCATACAGATGAATGTGAGTAAAGCGTAAACAATTTTTTAGAAGATAAATAAGTTGTAATTTAGATTTATTATTACATTTAAATTAACGTACAATCTAATAAAATAAGCGGTCGGAGTGCGCAATAAATTTTTCGACACTATGAGATAACTTATTGAAATAATATGATAACTAATAAAAATAATCAAATAAGAATTAATAGTAATAATAATTTAAAAAAAAAGCACTGGGCGCGGGGAACGATCCCGCGCCCCTGCGGACCGAAGCCAGGAACGCTACCAACGAGACCATCTCATCGCTTGTAGAATATGAGCACTTTCTGGTACTGACAATTCGCGGCCCGATGGATGATTGGCTTGGTTTTGGGGATAATGCTTTATCGCTTGATGGAAGTATGAGAATTAATGAGTCAAAGATGGGTGCCGCCGTGTTGATGACAAGTTGCTAGTTGAAGATTCGGCTTCAGTCCGGTCAATAGAGGTTTTAGAGTTCAGAAATTATATTTTTCTCTATAAATTTTGATACACAAATTTTACAAATCAAGTTTGAAGGAATTAAATACACGAATGTTTTATGTTATGATTGGGTTATAAAATTGTTGTGTCGTTTTGTATAACTGTTATGTTAATTCTGTTTTGGTTATAACTATAATGATTTGATATGCATAAGTTCATGTATTGCGTTAATTCTTCTTATTCATCGGTGTTTGAAATGAGTGATGTATGAGAGTGTGGTTTATTATACTATGGAGTTATAAAGAAATGAAATATGAGAAACGACTAACCTCGATGCCGTTGATGTTTCTACCTTTTGCTTATATTTGGAAGGTTATTTCAAAAGACAGTATTTATGGAAGTAAATACTGTTTTGCTGGCGTATACTCAATAGATGGAAGAATTTATCGTTTTTTCGCGATTTTTATCATCTGTAAGGGATTAATAATTATAAGAAAGTTTTGTGTTTTATATGTGAAAATTTAATGTACGTGATTGGTTTAAAAGAAATTTTAATAAAGTATCAAATGACTGTGATGATTATCTATTGAGTTTAAGATTTTTTAAATTTTTTTCCAAAATAAACAAAAACTCGAAATTTACATTTCTCAGTTAAATATTGAGTTGTGTGATCACGGAGACTTCGAGGGAAACTGAGTGGTGTCTTAATTTCGTGAAGCTTATTAAAGTCTTCATTTTGCGAATCGGGGGAGCAAGATCCTTTAGGCAGTGAGGTGTCAAGAGAAATAAAATTGGTGCGTCGTGTTAAGAGTATTTAAAATTAAATTATAGTGTCAATAATATAAAAAATTTTATGTCAAGTAAAGTATTGTAAAATATTTTAATAGTTATATAATAAAGTTATAGATCACGCTTAGTTTTTGTATGTCAGTTCCAAAATTTATGGCGTTGGAGTGTGCCTTAATTTTGATCATTTCTAGCATTTTTTTAGCCAATTTTCATTGTTTAAAATGTTTACATTGTCGAATTGAAAGTCATGTTTTTGCTCTATTGCATGTTGTGCTAAGGCTGTGTGTATTGTGGTAGTATGTTTTAGGCTATTTTTATGTTCTTTTATTCTGGTTTCAAGGTATCTTTTAGTTTGGCCGATGTATGTGGCATTGCAATCCTGACAATCGATTTTGTAAACTATGTTGGATTTTTGATCGTTGTCCATTTTGTCTTTGGTGGAGCCAGTAATCGATGAAATTTTTTGTTTATTGTTTGTGACTAATGTTATGTTGTATTGTTGGAAAAGACGAATTGGTTGATGATGGATGTTTTTTGTGTAAGGAACATTTATTAGTCTGTAAGAATCAAAATTGTTGTTATTCTTTTTTTCGATTGTTGACTGTGGAAAGCCGATGTTTTATTATTTTTTCTGTGAAAGAGATCGGATAGCAATTTTGTGTCATCGTGTTACCAATAAGTTTGAGGTTGTCTCTGTGAAATGAAGGATGAGATAATTTTATTGCTCTGTCAACTAGTATGTAAGAGTTCTGAAGAGGACCCGAACCAAAGGGTCAAATCGTAAAAAAGCATCATTTATTTCCATCGCTGACCTTGGAAAACCTCTATTGACCGGACTGAAGCCGAATCTTCAACTAGCAACTTGTCATCAACACGGCCGCACACATCTTTGACTCATTAATTCTCATACTTCCATCAAGCGATAAAGCATTATCCCCAAAAACAAGCCAATCATCCATCGGGCCGCGAATTGTCAGTACCAGAAAGTGCTCATATTCTACAAGCGATGAGATGGTCTTGTTGGTAGCGTTCCTGGCTTCGGTCCGCAGGGGCGCGGGATCGTTCCCCGCGCCCAGTGCTTTTTTTTTAATTTTTATTACTATTAATTCTTATTTGATTATTTTTATTAGTTATCATTATTATTTTAATAAGTTATCTCATAGTGTCGAAAAATTTATTGCGCACTTCGACCGCTTATTTTATTAGATTGTACGTTAATTTAAATGTAAGAATAAATCTAAATTACAACTTATTTATCTTCTAAAAAATTGTTTACGCTTTACTCACACCCGTCTGTATGCCGAATAAATTGTAATTCATAAAAGTAAGCGGAAATATATTTATATGCGTATTATTAGGTTCATTCTCAAACTTTCATCAAGCGATAAAGCATTGTCCCCAAAAACAAGTCAATCATCTATCCGGCCGCGAATCGTAAGTGCCAGAAAGTGGAATTTTTGTATGTTTTTACATTTGAAGGTAATTTTCATTGTAATAGGGTGAATTGTTTATTTGTGAACACTCACCATTGACAGAACAAAAAAAATTTAATCGTAAAACATCATGAGCATTTTTCCTATTTTCAGAATAATGTTCTTTCAATGAGCGTGTTTCACGAATAAACAATTCGCCCCATACAAAAAGAAATTAATAATTCAATGATGTTTTTCGTGTAAGGAACATTTATTAGTCTGGAAGAATCAAATATGTTGTTATTCTTTTTTTGATTGTTGATTGTGGAAAGCCGATGTTTTATTATTTTTTCTGTGAAAGAGATCGGATAGAAATTTTGTGTCATCGTGTTACAATAAGTTTGAGGTCTTCTTTGTGAAACGAAGGATGAGATAATTTTATTGCTTTGTCAACTAGCATGTAAATTATGGATTTTTTTGGGAAAGTGGGTGGTGTGAAAAGAAATTCATGAATCTGCCTGACCAGGTTGGTTTCCTATACCAATTTGTGATAATTGAATTTTGTTTATGGATTAAAAGTATATTAAGAAACGGGAATTTTTTATCTACTTCATTTTCTGATGTAAATTGTAATTTTGAGTTATATGAGTTAAAAATCTTTTTGGTGGATTCAATTTTGTCTGTTGGTAGAGCAATAATAATATCATCAACATATCTTTTATATAGTGGTAACGACAATTTTAGTTTTTCCAGACAATTTGTTTCAAGATCAATCATGACGATGTTAGACAGTATTGGAGCCAGAGGTGAGCCCATTGGTAACCCTGAGATTTGTTGGTAAATTTTATTTTGAAATGTAAAGAAAGTTGAGAACATGATGTGTTCTATGGCTTTAATTATTTCGTTTAATGGAAATGTTTTTAAAAATAGATTTGATCTTTTGTGAAGGCTTTGAATAACAAGTTGTAATGGGATTTTGGTATAGAGAGAAACAACATCAAACGAGACCAATTTGTAGCTGAGTGGAATTGAGATGTTAGAAAGTGAATGTTTTAGGTGGAAACTATCTTTCACGTGTGAATTAGCCGTATTGATTAATTTAGAAAGTTTAGATTGTATAAATTCAGCTAGTTTATGTGTTGAATTGATGATACTATTGGACGAAGTGGATAATTATTTTTATGAATTTTTGGCAGACAATAGAGACGAGATAGGTTAAAATGTTCAGCTTTTAAGTATTTGTATTCTGTTTCATCAATGATTTTTAGAGTTTTCCATCTGGAGAGAATATTGTTAATACCTTTTTGTAGAGTGTTGAT
The DNA here is from genome assembly GCA_963210295.1 of Ophion ellenae. NCBI lineage: Eukaryota > Metazoa > Arthropoda > Insecta > Hymenoptera > Ichneumonidae > Ophion > Ophion ellenae. The sequence continues at coordinate 13,002,328 of OY723386.1, forward strand.
GGGATTTCTATTTGTTAATTTGTAAGTTGAGGAATCTGCGAGTAAATTATGAGTTTTTGTAATGTAATCTGATTTGTTAAGAATGACTGTTGAATTTCCTTTGTCAGCTCGTGTAACTAAAAGTTGAGGGTTGTTTTTTAAGAATGAGGACGTGTGTTTTATAATTTGATTAGTGTTGGAAAATGATGTTGGAATATTTATTTCGTTTAAGATTTTAGTGAATCTGGTTCTAATTTCGAGTTGTCTGGGTTTGTCGAGTAAAAAATCTAATTTGGACTCAAGTTCGGAGATTGATTTGTGGATATGAGTTTTTATGTTTGAGAGTTTGAGGTAAGGAAAACAAAACTTTTCACCTAGAGACAGGAATGTGGAAATGTGTAGCGGAATATCAATGTTGGAGAGATTTATAAACCATTCTTTCGTTTTATTTACTGTGATTGTCGAATTTATATTATTCAGAGGATCAGTGGAAAGATTATTATTTGTGTCCTGTTGTCTATTAGTAAGAGTTGAGTATAATATGTTGTGATTTTGTGTTGTCGGATTTATGTTTTGATAATTTAGGTGATGTATATTGTTTCGGTTCAGATGTGTTTGTGATGATATTGTTCTTAAAAATTCGTCATGATTGAAAATGTGAAGATGTATGTTCTTGGTTCGTTGAAATCTAAGGTTTTGAAGTTTTTTTGTGTTTTTCATATAAGAGTTTTCATATGAGAGCTATGAGAATTAATATAATAATACGAATATAAATATATTTCCGCTTACTTTTATGAATTATAATTTATTTGGCATAAGGACAGGTGTGAGTAGAGCGTAAACAATATTTTAGAAGATAAATAAGTTGTAATTTAGATTTATTATTATATTTAAATTAACGTATAAACTGAAAAAATAAGCGATCAGAATGTGCGATACATTTTTTTGTATACATTCATAACGCAGAGAATCAAGAGCTAAATAAGCATTGAAATCATCTAAAAGCCTCGCTCGTGCTGTCGGGTGACGTCACTCGCGAGTCGTGCTCAGATTGCTTTTTTCCTCGGAGCCTTCGTTCCGGCTTGGCCGCACATGAACGTGCTCAGCGTCCATGTATTGATGTAGCTGCCGATGGCGCGGTCGGGAAACTTCGATGGCGCTTGGTTCTGTCCGAAGACGTCCGAGCGTCGCTCGCTCACGGACACGCGCTACTATGATTGTGTGATGGGCGCGCCAGAGACGAGAGAAGGGGTAACTTTTGCGCGCGATCTGGCTGCACTGGCTGACACCAATCATCGCTGCTCCGCTTGATATTTGTCCTCCGGAATTCGGCCTCCGAGTGCGTCGGCAAAGTCGGCATCTCCCTTTTCTCCGCCATCGAACCGTCAGACTTCTCCTCGCCAAACCTTTCCTCTAAATCCCTAGGATGTGTGTGTGTGGGTGTGCACGCAGGTGCCTCGCAAATGACACAAAAAAATAGAAAACAAAAAACAAGGTAACGAACAATAATAAGTTCGCCTTAATGCTAATATAGGGCCGCGTTCGGGGCAAGCGTAGAGCGGCAGAGTCGCTTCCACGGGCTTTCCATGACCTCGAATATATATATGAATATATATATATATATATATATATATATATATATATATATATATATATACATATTGTCACGTGGCAGTTTTTCGAGGTCATGGAAAGCCCGTGGAAGCCACTCTTCCGCTTGACGCTCGCCCCGAACTCGGCCCCATATTAGGATTAAGGCGAAGTTGATTATTGCTCGTTACATTGTTTTTTGTTTTGTATTTTTTTGTAATTATATTCATATATTGTGACGGGGATTCTGACTACTGCGATAACGTGAACCGAATATCCGGATTCTCGGGGTCTTCAGTTTGCGAAAACCGTCACCTTGGGCCATGCACCCGCGCTCCTGCATCCGCAATTCCCGGGGGCGGAGAGAATTTTGTTTCATCGGATTTCTCAACCGGTATGCCCTGCGGTCGCACAGTGGGATGCAATCCCAAATCTCGGGCCATAAGTCGGAAAATGAAGTTTCGTTTTCGGTGTTTTGAAGTGGTGGGTTAGGTAGAGTAATAGTCCGAGGGTCGCGTTTCAGTCCCCGCAGGGGACGATCCTTTATACCTGCTATTGTATTCCATTTCTAAAGTGACCTTCGCTCGAGCCAGACGCTTCGCGCTCCGAGCCAAACTTGCGGTGTTGTGTTGAGAATGTCGCCAAGCCCACCAAAATTCCGTTAAAACAATTTAAACAATGGATTCGAAAGACGAAAGTAGGTACAATATCATTATCAAATTCTAAATTTATAATAATGATGGATGTGCTAGCACAAACTAATGATTTTGCTGAAAATAAACCTACAATTGCAACGGAAAATTGTGAAAACTTAGAAAAAAGTTCAGTTGCTCCCCGTTGTGCCGCGGCTGGACCTGTTTTAAAATGTAGATCAATCTTTTGTTTAATGAAATCAACAACAAAATTCTACGATTTAATACGTTACCGCTATTGGTGCAAGTTTTTGTAATGAAAAGTGCATTTTTCTCAATTTTGAACGATTAAAACACAAAATATCAAGAAGTGGTGGAGATAAAGTTGTAAGATTTTTAAATGTCTATCCACGGCTGTAGTCACATTGTGGGCCCAGTGTCCCAGGTAGGCCTGGTGACGCTGACATTTTTGTTTCTTCTCATTATCCTTATTTATTATAGCGGATTTATATACCACGCATTAAAAAAAAATTGCCTTAATTCATTTTTTGCTAAAGCCCTTTCATGAGGCCCCCAAAAATTGATTTTTTTCCATTTCTTTGCTTTTTTATTCCACTCATTTTACGATGCATGATTCGGTTTTATGAATAATTCAAGAATTATTAATGATTGGTCATGAATAATATTTTGGAACATATCGTACATAACATAGCGAGTAAGGTTGAATATGTAATTGCCTATTCATATGTATTACGCTATGGCATTTCAGAATCTGCTGCCGATGATCCGGCAATACCGGGTTTATCAAGGAAGGACATTTTTCTTCTCATCGGAAATAAACTGAATGATGGTGCAGCTACAGCGTACGAGAAAATTGAGAAGGCCATGTCCATCCGAGTGTACAAAGACCGAAGAATTGCGTGCAGGGACAAGTACTGAAGAATTTCCTCATTCGACTCAAATGAGCCTTCGAGCGTCTGGAAAATTACATGCTGCAAAAGTTATCTAAGATGTGACACTTGGAAGCTCATCAAAAGCTAAAAAGTAAAGAGAATCTATCAGCTCGATTTCAGAAACTCCACTGTCTTCTGATGCTGCTCTGTTGATTATAGTTGAAACGAATTTATCAAAATCGCACTACTAGAAAATTCATCATCTCCTCGTTTTTGTCGACCAATCAGGATTCAATTTTTGCACGAAAATACCGAAGCCACAGTTAACGAAATAGAATTAATTGAACAGCAAAAGACTAATCTTATCCCTTATACCACTGTCATAGAGGCAAGAGCCATAATCGCTTCTTTCAAAATTGCTTACACCATGGTAGACGGTAAAGTATGTAATGCAATCACGGATACTGCATCTGCTCAATGTTGCTAATTGTGTAAAGCAACTTCAAAAGACATTAACAATATTGATGCGATGTTGAACAGGGAAATCAATGGAGATCATTTAAAGTTTGGCTTGTCAACTTTGCATGCATGGATTCGATTCTTTGAGTGTTGTTTACATGTAGCGTACAGACTTGATATCAAAAGTGACAAGCGCGTAATTCAAATGATAAAGAAAGTTTAAAAAAACCGAAAGGAAGGAATAAAAAATGTTTTCATTTACGATTGGGACAGATAATTGCTCAACCGAAGCCTGGGTCTGGTAGCTCGAATGATGGGAATACCGCTCGATGATTTTTTTGAAGACTACCATTTCTGCTTTTATCACAGGGGTAAAGAAGATTCATTCAAACGTTTTCATGTTATAGTGCAGGCACTTTCGGGTGGCCACGGCATTAATTCGATCAGATTTCAGGATTATGTCCTACAAACAGCCCGCGACGTCATACACTCGTAGCTGTGGTATCATATGCCAACTACAGTGCGTGAAGTTTTAATTCATGGCGCGGAAATAATAAATTCTGCACTATTAGCAATCGGACAAATGTATGAAGACGCTCAAGAATCTAGTAATTAGTACATTAAGAAGTACAGAACAGATTTTGCGAGAAAATGTTCCCGAGTAAAAACTATCGAAGACCTTTTTTTACGGCTTCTATTATTATAACATCCGACCCTTATATTTCTAGCTTGCGCAAATCACCTTGCAAAAAAATCGAATCATTGCTGCCAGAAGCAGTACAGTTATTAACTGCGCCGAGTATTTCAACAGGAGTAGTGGTAATAGGCTGGTTCTAACCCAGGCATCTCAGGGGGGAGCGGGGCGGGGGTCGAGCGCGGGGAAGCCTAGCATGCATGGCAATGGGGGGGGGGGGGATCCTGCATGCGGTAGCCGAGTGCGGGGTTCTGGCGGAGGGAAAGGGGAGGGGTGTTAGAGAGTGGGGATGCTAGTTTTTGGTGACGATGTCTTCCCGGCGATAGCTGGACCCGCGGGCGAGAGGGGGACGCCGCTGTCGACTCTGTGGGGGAGGGGGCATCATAGAGTCGCGGGTCCTTGAAAACCCATAAAATCTGATAATTGATTATCAACATTATAGATGTAAGCGGAGCATTTTTGTCTAGACTATTCACATGAGTTTATATATATAAAAAAAAAACAGACAAATGTGTTGGATCTCAGGGGGGAGCGGGGCGGGGGGCTCCAGCGCGGAGAAGCCAGCCGCGGGGGTACGGCGGAGGGGAGGGGGGTCGCCGGGCGCGTCTGACGTCACAGGGGGGCCTCTGTGGAGGGGGGCCATGTGATCTGTGAAGCGACTAGCGGGAGGGAGAAGCCGGCGGCGATGAGTATTTTGCGTGTGTGTGTGTGTGTGTGTGTGTGTGTGTGTGTGTGTGTGTGTGTGTGTGTGTGTGTGTGTGTGTGTGTGTGTGTGTGTGTGTGTGTGTGGAACGACGGGGGGGGGGAGTAAAAAGAATGCTTCGAATTAAATGACAATAAAACAATAGTTTATTAATAATTAAATTGAACAATGGCCTTGCATAATATATATTATACATAAAATCTTTGGTGTGTGTGTGTGTGTGTGTGTGTGTGTGTGTGTGTGTATGTTTGGCTGGTTTTCATTGTTTCAAATTATTTTATTTTGAATATCCGCAGCGGATACGTTATCCTGGAACATAACAAATCATGAATCTTATTAACATCTAAAACATAATCATATTTTGAATCATACTAACGATAATACGAACCATCGACCAAGTATAAGTTCAGGCAGGTGGGGCACGTGTCACACATTGAAACTTGGTGAGCCGGCCCGCCGCAGTTGTTACAAAATGTCCCCTGGATGTTGATAAACCGTTCGCTGAAGTGGCCACATCTTTCAATTAGTTGATCAACCGTGCCCCGCATATCAATGTATCACAGCACGCTAAATTTCGCCCGATCATTTTCGGTGAGATATTCGTACTTCACACAGCCCATGACGCCCCGGTTCAATCGATTTATTCGCTGCTGGTCCACTATGATTTCACGCACATAATGGACTCCCTTATCTGAGGCATCACCCAATCCACTATCAAATGAATCCGTATCACTGTCCATCTCGGCCAGTTCCATGTCATCATGTGCAAGCACTTCAATGTCCGCGCACTCATCATCGTCATCATCGGCGATATCAATAACGTCTTCGTCTACCCCAATTTCTACCTCGTCGTCATGGGCGATATTCACGACAACCTTCATTTCATCATCGACGAGATCGATCACTTCAATTTGGTTCGACATTTTTCTTAACTGATTTTCCGTTTTCCGACTCTTCCACAAGGACACCTCGGAGGTTGAAGACTGGAATGGCGAAAACTGCTGATCCAATCCTTCTTCGGATTTCGATTTTTGGATCCTCATAGGCTTATAGTAGGGTGGGGGCTTATTGTAGAAAGAAACCTTGCAAGATAGTGCATCCTGGCCAGGGGATAAACGAAAAGTTTTTTTTTCTTTAACTATCCCTGTAGGGGTAGGCATCTGCTGTCCAGAAAAGTGTGCACTCATAGAGGTGAAAGCTGGCCAGGCTCGCCAATCATTGACTTTCGCGATCTCTACAGAACCGCGTCTAGGTCATGGAGACTGAACTGGCGTATTATAAAGAGCATCTTAGAGTTTTTAATATATATTGCCACGTCTTCCAGTATGTATGAAGTCCAGCCTGTCACGAATCATAGCGCTCTTCGTAGAGCAACATCAAACCTATTTAAGTGACACTTGAGGCTATACAGTTTTTACCAAATCAGCCATATTCTAAAGATAATTTTTTTGTTCGTCGACGTTCAATGGCAGCCTCCAAGCATAGGGAACATTTTGAAAAAATAACATTCCGCTCAAGTAATGTCTTGGCTATCCAAAACACATACGAAAACGAGGTATTTATTACAAAACGATCAACTTTGTGGATCTATGGACGGAGAATTTTTTTTTTTAGACTTCGACCACTGATCCCACTGCATGCACCATTTGAGCATAGATGCACTCGCGGTCTGGAATACTCACAAAGATACTTTTCTTTTTTGCTCCCGTTGAACCCCGATCGGCTCGTTCTGCGTGTGTATTTATTTTTCATGCTTTCCACGTTAAAAGATATCAGCGTGATATTGAAAAACTCTGGTGGAGGTGATTCTATTACATTTTCCGAGCTAGAAGGGAACGACAAAAATATTTTCTGATGGGAGACCATTTTTAATCGTCGGCAGCGCTCAAAAGTGGCCACACTTTGAATGAAGCAGTGAGTTCACATATCTCTCTGGCAAGACTTTTCAACTCGTTAATATGGAGAACAACAATGAGCCATCAGAAGAAATCTTGCACAACCAAGCCACACTCTTAAGTTCGATCGACGACTTTGCTGTGTGGGAGATACAGATCGTCGAGTTCATCGAAGTACTGAAATCGCAAAGCCGAATTAAGCGCCAACGATTATCAACTAAACATCAATAGTCATTGATAGGCCAAATACCGAATCTGGAAGGATTGAAGTATTTCATGTACAGGCATTCTATATGCATGGGTGCAGGACACAGCGGTGATGGGTTAATGTGGCGAGAACTCGACTTGAACGCGTGATGGTCTATACTTTAACTTCTGCTCGATCAATTTCAACAACGTGGAAGTGGTTGAGCTTTACAAAAGATACGTAATCTTACAATAAATGTAAATAAGTATAAATCAATACGCGTTAAATGTTATATCTCATTGCCACGGGAAATAATGATTATGAGGGCTGCGATTAATGTGCAATCAAGAGATAATGCACGTTTCGCATGGGTGACAGTTACAGCTTTATACCCAGCTGAACGAAACAGTGACCACGGATCTTCTTACATGCATTATTCAACGGTATTGAATCTATCGAATATTGGATTCCCTATAACTATAGGTCAAATTAAAAAAAAAAATTGTGCTTCAAAACAATTTATCCATTAATGTGTGTACCACCGAAGAAGACATTGCTCCGATACGCGTGGCTCAACATAAAACGAAGAAAAGCATATCAATTTGCTATATGTACAAGATACCGAAGATAACAATGTATGACATATCACATAGATAAAGAACCTGTCAAGCCTCGTGAGCGCAGTACAGAGACAACAATTAAAAAATATCTGTATGCCATCGGTGTATGAAGTTAACACAATTACTATATCGTTATATGTGCTAGACGAATTAAACAACAATCTATTATTTCGCCGGTGTCCGCATTACTTTAGATCAACGGATAAACTGCAATCACATGAGATCGATTAAGGAGCAATAAAGCACTGCGCCATCCGACTATCAAATGATACTAATAAGTGGCTTCAAATCATCAACTCCAATCGGAAAGCAACACATCCATTCACTGTAAATGCCTACTTGGAGTGTTTTTTTAACTAATTATAGAGAGAAGATGAGAGTGTGCAAAGACTGATGCGAAGAACGTAGCAGAGGATATGTATCAATATCATGAAGTATTTACTATTGATTACCACATGTGTTTTTCATATGATGAATCGCTATCATAGTATCGATCACATCACAGCGCCGATTTCATATCATAGTTTGTGACAGAACTGGAAAAACTAGTGCTGTACATAAAATATATTTTCTACGAAAATTAATGCTCGTCATGAGTTAATTCTAATACCTTCACGCTATGGCAATAATTGTGCATTCAGTCATCATCAACTACTAGAGGTAGAAGTTGAATTACTCAAGATACAATGGCGTTTGCCCCACATAATATTAGATGAGATCAATAAATTATCATTACATCGACCATTGGAAAGTGGGCGATACTTGAATGTGGGTTTTCGCTCTTGGGATCTATACGACTGTCCATCGCTTCAAGGCACAACGAAACATTCATGTACCGTAAAAGCTGCCTCCCAACTAGAGAAACCAAAATATGTAATTGGTGCGGTGCAGACTGGTCAAAAAGATAATGTATGGCAAAGGACATTATATTATTCACCGACTGCAAACTCACGAGTGCTAAACTTTATCTCAATTCAGGATTCTTTTCTCCAGATAACTCGAATATGGACTTCAAAAAAGTTTCGACATTTTGTTCAATAGGTACTCTCGATTTTGTAAATACCATTATGACTGCAATAGTGATCGTTCTTTACTAACCATCGCTGAGTCTTAATGTAACGACCCTCTCACGGTTAATGATTGATCGCATCAGAAATATGTAATTGGTGGCTGAATCATAAAGATTCATGCAAATAAAATAAATGTAACATTATGTACTTTTTATTCTCCTCACCCCGTACTTAGTTATGTCAGCATCACCAGCTATCGGATTATGCAACTGAAAACAATATTACTTTCGAATGTGAAACTCATTTTTTTTGTATGGAATTTGATTGAAAATAAATTAATATAATCGCCCAATGATAATCGAAGACATTCAACGGTATACGTTCGTTAGCCGTTCGTGAGCCGTTTGTTGGAAGTTTGCGAGGCATTCGAAGATTTTCGATAGTCGTTCGTGAAAGGTTCCAGAGACTTCCGAAGATATTCATACGATGTTCGAAGCCATTTAAGAGACGTTCGAAAACATTCATAAGGCGTTTAAAGACACGCATGAGGGGTTCAAAAAGTTTCAAGAGCCTTTCTACGACGTTCATGAGACGTTTGAAGATGTTCGTGAGACATTCAGGAGACTTTCGAAAATGTTCATAAGACGTTTGAAGACATTCATGAGAGGTGCGAAGACCTTCGGAGACTTTCGAAGACGTTCAAGAGATCTGTGACGATATTTATAATACGTTTAAAGACATTGGTGAGGGGTTCGAAGCCGTTTAAGAGAATTTAAAAGACATTTACAAGGGGTTTGAAGACGTTCAAGAAACTTTCGAATACGTTCAAGAGACTTTCGACGACATTCATAATACGTTTGAAGACATTCATGAGGGGTTCGAAGACGCTTAAGAGAGGCTTTCAAAGACATTCACGAGGGGTTTGTCCAAAGACATTCATAATACGTTTGAAGACATTCAAGAGACTTTCGACGACATTCATAAGACGTTTGAAGAGGTGCATGAGGCCTTCAAAGAGTTACCAAGAGACTTTCTGCGACGATCATGAGACGTTTGAAGATGTTCGTGAGACATTCAGGAGACTTTCGAAAACGTTCATAAGAAGTTTGAAGACATTCATGAGAGGTGCGAAGACCTACAGTGACGTTCGAAGACATTCAAGAGATCTTTAACGATATTCATAATACGTTTGAGACATCGATGAGGGGGTTCGACGACGTTTTAGAGACTTTCAAAGACATTCACCAGGGGTTTGAAGACGTTCAAGAAACTTTCGAATACGTTCGAGAGACTTTCGGCCACATTCATAATACGTTTGAAGACATTCATGAGGGGTTCGAAGACGCTTAAGAGAGGCTTTCAAAGACGTTCACGAGGGGTTCGAAGATGTTTAAGAGACTTTCGACGGCGTACATAATATGTTTGAAGACATTCATGTGGGGTTCGAAGATGCTTAAGAGACTTTTAAAGACATTCACGAGAGGTGCGAAGACATTCAGAAACTTTCGAAGACATTCAAGAGTTCGTTGACAATATTCATAATACGTTTGAAGACATCGATGAGAGGATCGACGATGTTTTAGAGACTTTCAAAGACATTCACGAAGGGTTTGAAGGCGTTCAAGAAACTTTCGAATACGTTCGAGAGACTTTCGGCCACATTCATAATACGTATGAAGACATTCATGAGGGGTTCGAAGACGCTTGAGAGACTTTCAAAGACGTTCACGAGGGGTTCGAAGATGTTTAAGAGACGTTCGACGGCGTACATAATACGTTTGAAGACATCGATGAGAGGATCGACGATGTTTTAGAGACTTTCAAAGACATTCACGGAGGGTTTGAAGAGGCGTTCAAGAGGCTTTCGAAGACGTTCAGAAATCTTCGACGACATGCACAATACGATCTTCGACGACATCCATAAACCGAAGACATTCATGACGTTTGAGTTTGTAATGTATGACAGCGAATTGTTGTGAATGTATGACAGCGAAACTCAAACGTCATGAATGTCTTCGGTTTATGGATGTCGTCGAAGATCGTATTATGCATGTCGTCGAAGATTTCTGAACGTCTTTGAAAGCCTCTTGAACGCCTCTTCAAACCCTCCGTGAATGTATTTGAAAGTCTCTTAAGCGTCTTCGAACCCCACATGAATGTCTTCAAACATATTATGTACGCCGTCGAAAGTCTCTTAAACATCTTCGAACCCCTCGTGAACGTCTTTGAAAGTCTCTCAAGCGTCTTCGAACCCCTCATGAATGTCTTCAAACGTATTATGAATGTGGCCGAAAGTCTCTCGAACGTATTCGAAAGTTTCTTGAACGCCTTCAAACCCTTCGTGAATGTCTTTGAAAGTCTCTAAAACATCGTCGATCCTCTCATCGATGTCTTCAAACGTATTATGAATATTGTCAAAGAACTCTTGAATGTCTTCGAAAGTTTCTGAATGTCTTCGCACCTCTCGTGAATGTCTTTAAAAGTCTCTTAAGCATCTTCGAACCCCACATGAATGTCTTCAAACATATGTACGCCGTCGAAAGTCTCTTAAACATCTTCGAACCCCTCGTGAACGTCTTTGAAAGCCTCTCTTAAGCGTCTTCGAACCCCTCATGAATGTCTTCAAACGTATTATGAATGTGGCCGAAAGTCTCTCGAACGTATTCGAAAGTTTCTTGAACGTCTTCAAACCCCTGGTGAATGTCTTTGAAAGTCTCTAAAACGTCGTCGAACCCCCTCATCGATGTCTCAAACGTATTATGAATATCGTTAAAGATCTCTTGAATGTCTTCGAACGTCACTGTAGGTCTTCGCACCTCTCATGAATGTCTTCAAACTTCTTATGAACGTTTTCGAAAGTCTCCTGAATGTCTCACGAACATCTTCAAACGTCTCATGATCGTCGTAGAAAGTCTCTTGGTAACTCTTTGAAGGCCTCATGCACCTCTTCAAACGTCTTATCAATGTCGTCGAAAGTCTCTTGAATGTCTTCAAACGTATTATGAATGTCTTTGGACAAACCCCTCGTGAATGTCTTTGAAAGCCTCTCTTAAGCGTCTTCGAACCCCTCATGAATGTCTTCAAACGTATTATGAATGTCGTCGAAAGTCTCTTGAACGTATTCGAAAGTTTCTTGAACGTCTTCAAACCCCTTGTAAATGTCTTTTAAATTCTCTTAAACGGCTTCGAACCCCTCACCAATGTCTTTAAACGTATTATAAATATCGTCACAGATCTCTTGAACGTCTTCGAAAGTCTCCGAAGGTCTTCGCACCTCTCATGAATGTCTTCAAACGTCTTATGAACGTTTTCGAAAGTCTCCTGAATGTCTCACGAACATCTTCAAACGTCTCATGAACGTCGTAGAAAGGCTCTTGAAACTTTTTGAACCCCTCATGCGTGTGTTTAAACGCCTTATGAATGTTTTCGAACGTCTCTTATATGGCTTCGAACATCGTATGAATATCTTCGGAAGTCTCTGGAACCTTTCACGAACGACTATGGAAAATCTTCGAATGCCTCGCAAACTTCCAACAAACGGCTCACGAACGGCTAACGAACGTATACCGTTGAATGTCTTCGATTATCATTGGGCGATTATATTAATTTATTTTCAATCAAATTCCATACAAAAAAAATGAGTTTCACATTCGAAAGTAATATTGTTTTCAGTTGCATAATCCGATAGCTGGTGATGCTGACATAACTAAGTACGGGGTGAGGAGAATAAAAAGTACATAATGTTACATTTATTTTATTTGCATGAATCTTTATGATTCAGCCACCAATTACATATTTCTGATGCGATCAATCATTAACCATGAGAGGGTCGTTACATTAAGACTCAGCGATGGTTAGTAAAGAACGATCACTATTGCAGTCATAATGGTATTTACAAAATCGAGAGTACCTATTGAACAAAATGTCGAAACTTTTTTGAAGTCCATATTCGAGTTATCTGGAGAAAAGAATCCTGAATTGAGATAAAGTTTAACACTCGTGAGTTTGCAGTCGGTGAATAATATAATGTCCTTTGCCATACATTATCTTTTTTACCAGTCTGCACCGCACCAATTACATATTTTGGTTTCTCTAGTTGGGAGGCAGCTTTTACGGTACATGAATGTTTCGTTGTGCCTTGAAGCGATGGACAGTCGTATAGATCCCAAGAGCGAAAACCCACATTCAAGTATCGCCCACTTTCCAATGGTCGATGTAATGATAATTTATTGATCTCATCTAATATTATGTGGGGCAAACGCCATTGTATCTTGAGTAATTCAACTTCTACCTCTAGTAGTTGATGATGACTGAATGCACAATTATTGCCATAGCGTGAAGGTATTAAAATTAACTCATGACGAGCATTAATTTTCGTAGAAAATATATTTTATGTACAGCACTAGTTTTTCCAGTTCTGTCACAAACTATGATATGAAATCGGCGCTGTGATGTGATCGATACTATGATAGCGATTCATCATATGAAAAACACATGTGGTAATCAATAGTAAATACTTCATGATATTGATACATATCCTCTGCTACGTTCTTCGCATCAGTCTTTGCACACTCTCATCTTCTCTCTATAATTAGTTAAAAAAACACTCCAAGTAGGCATTTACAGTGAATGGATGTGTTGCTTTCCGATTGGAGTTGATGATTTGAAGCCACTTATTAGTATCATTTGATAGTCGGATGGCGCAGTGCTTTATTGCTCCTTAATCGATCTCATGTGATTGCAGTTTATCCGTTGATCTAAAGTAATGCCGACACCGGCGAAATAATAGATTGTTGTTTAATTCGTCTAGCACATATGACGATATAGTAATTGTGTTAACTTCATACACCGATGGCATACATATATTTTTTAATTGTTGTCTCTGTACTGCGCTCACGAGGCTTGACAGGTTCTTTATCTATGTGATATGTCATACATTGTTATCTTCGGTATCTTGTACATATAGCAAATTGATATGCTTTTCTTCTTTTTATGTTGAGCCACGCGTATCGGAGCAATGTCTTCTTCGGTGGTACACACATTAATGGATAAATTGTTTTGAAGCACAATTTTTTTTTTTTAATTTGACCTATAGTTATAGGGAATCCAATATTCGATAGATTCAATACCGTTGAATAATGCATGTAAGAAGATCCGTGGTCACTGTTTCGTTCAGCTGGGTATAAAGCTGTAACTGTCACCCATGCGAAACGTGCATTATCTCTTGATTGCACATTAATCGCAGCCCTCATAATCATTATTTCCCGTGGCAATGAGATATAACATTTAACGCGTATTGATTTATACTTATTTACATTTATTGTAAGATTACGTATCTTTTGTAAAGCTCAACCACTTCCACGTTGTTGAAATTGATCGAGCAGAAGTTAAAGTATAGACCATCACGCGTTCAAGTCGAGTTCTCGCCACATTAACCCATCACCGCTGTGTCCTGCACCCATGCATATAGAATGCCTGTACATGAAATACTTCAATCCTTCCAGATTCGGTATTTGGCCTATCAATGACTATTGATGTTTAGTTGATAATCGTTGGCGCTTAATTCGGCTTTGCGATTTCAGTACTTCGATGAACTCGACGATCTGTATCTCCCACACAGCAAAGTCGTCGATCGAACTTAAGAGTGTGGCTTGGTTGTGCAAGATTTCTTCTGATGGCTCATTGTTGTTCTCCATATTAACGAGTTGAAACGTCTTGCCAGAGAGATATGTGAACTCACTGCTTCATTCAAAGTGTGGCCACTTTTGAGCGCTGCCGACGATTAAAAATGGTCTCCCATCAGAAAATATTTTTGTCGTTCCCTTCTAGCTCGGAAAATGTAATAGAATCACCTCCACCAGAGTTTTTCAATATCACGCTGATATCTTTTAACGTGGAAAGCGTGAAAAATAAATACACACGCAGAACGAGCCGATCGGGGTTCATCGGGAGCAAAAAAGAAAAGTATTTTTGTGAGTATTCCAGACCGCGAGTGCATCTATGCTCAAATGGTGCATGCAGTGGGATCGGTGGTCGAAGTCTAAAAAAAAAAAATTCTCCGTCCATAGATCCACAAAGTTGATCGTTTTGTAATAAATACCTCGTTTTCGTATGTGTTTTGGATAGCCAAGACATTACTTGAGCGGAATGTTATTTTTTCAAAATGTTCCCTATGCTTGGAGGCTGCCATTGAACGTCGACGAACAAAAAAGTTGTCTTTAGAATATGGCTGATTTGGTAAAAACTGTATAGCCTCAAGTGTCACTTAAATAGGTTTGATGTTGCTCTACGAAGAGCGCTATGATTCGTGACAGGCTGGACTTCATACATACTGGAAGACGTGGCAATATATATTAAAAACTCTAAGATGCTCTTTATAATACGCCAGTTCAGTCTCCATGACCTAGACGCGGTTCTGTAGAGATCGCGAAAGTCAATGATTAGCGAGCCTGGCCAGCTTTCACCTCTATGAGTGCACACTTTTCTGGACAGCAGATGCCTACCCCTACAGGGATAGTTAAAGAAAAAAAAACTTTTCGTTTATCCCCTGGCCAGGATGCACTATCTTGCAAGGTTTTTTTCTACAATAAGCCCCCACCCTACTATAAGCCTATGAGGATCCAAAAATCGAAATCCGAAGAAGGATTGGAACAGCAGTTTTCGCCATTCCAGTCTTCAACTTCCGAGGTGTCCTTGTGGAAGCGTCGGAAAACGGAAAATCAGTTAAGAAAAATGTCGAACCAAATTGAAGTGATCGATCTCGTCGATGATGAGATGAAGGTTGTCGTGAATATCGCCCATGACGACGAAGTGGAAATTGGGGTAGACGAAGACGTTATTGATATCGCCGATGATGACGATGATGAGTGCGCGGACATTGAAGTGCTTGCACATGATGACATGGAACTGGCCGAGATGGACAGTGATACGGATTCATTTGATAGTGGATTGGGTGATGCCTCAGATAAGGGAGTCCATTATGTGCGTGAAATCATAGTGGACCAGCAGCGAATAAATCGATTGAACCGGGGCGTCATGGGCTGTGTGAAGTACGAATATCTCACCGAAAATGATCGGGCGAAATTTAGCGTGCTGTGATACATTGATATGCGGGGCACGGTTGATCAACTAATTGAAAGATGTGGCCACTTCAGCGAACGGTTTAACAACATCCAGGGGACATTTTGTAACAACTGCGGCGGGCCGGCTCACCAAGTTTCAATGTGTGACACGTTCCCCACCTGCCTGAACTTATACTTGGTCGATGGTTCGTATTATCTTCAGTATGATTCAAAATATGATTATGTTTTAGATGTTAATAAGATTCATGATTTGTTATGTTCCAGGATAACGCATCCGCTGCGGATATTCAAAATAAAATAATTTGAAACAATGAAAACCAGCCAAACACACACACACACACACACACACACACACACACACACACACACACACACACACACACCAAAGATTTTATGTATAATATATATTATGCAAGGCCATTGTTCAATTTAATTATTAATAAACTATTGTTTTTTTGTCATTTAATTCGAAGCATTCTTTTTCCTCCCCCCCCCCCCCGTCGTTCCACACACACACACACACACACACACACACACACACACACACACACACACACACAAGCGCGCAAAATACTCATCGCCGCCGCCTTCTCCCTCCCGCTAGTCGCTTCACAGATCACATGGCCCCCCTCCACAGAGGCCCCCCTGTGACGTCACACGCGCCCGGCGACCCCCCGCCCCTCCGCCGTACCACCGCACCTGGCTTCTCCGCGCTGGAGCCCCCCGCCCCGCTCCCCCCTGAGATCCAACACATTTGTCTGTTTTTTTTTTTTTATATATATAAACTCATGTGAATAGTCTAGACAAAAATGCTCCGCTTACATCTATAATGTTGATAATCAATTATCAGATTTTATGGGTTTTCAAGGACCCGCGACTCTATGATGGCCCCTCCCCCACAGAGTCGACAGCGGCGTCCCCCTCTCGCCCGCGGGTCCAGCTATCGCCGGGAAGACATCGTCACCAAAAACTAGCATCCCCACTCTCTAACACCCCTCCCCTTTCCCTCCGCCAGAACACCGCACTCGGCTACCGCATGCAGGATTCCCCCCCCCCCCACTGCCATGCATGCTAGGCTTACCCGCGCTCGACCCCCGCCCCGCTCCCCCCTGAGATCCCTGGGTTAGAACCAGCCTACTACCACTACTAACAGGTGAGGGAAACTCAAGCTGTTTTCTAGTTGAATTCACTGACTGTGAATCAAGTGATTCTTCCGATGATGACTACTAAAGGTATACGTAACCAACTGGACCAATTATTGAATTCTGTATTAACCTAATTTTAAGAAAATCATTGTCGTTTTAGTATTCAAAAAACGTTTTTTTCCATAGAAGTCGTCCATATTGCATACGCCATTTTGTTTTTATTCAAATTTTGCCTTCAGATTCGTAATAAGCGACGCCAAAAACTCCCGACTTTCACCCGAATTAAATGCGTTATCGAATGAATTCTGAGCGGTATTGGAAGCGACCCCAAAAACTGTTAAGAATTTTTTTTTACCCGAATCGAATGCGTTTTTAAATACATTTTTAACCGTATTGGATCCGCTATTTTGTTTTTTCAAATGTTGACTTTAAATTCGTGATAAGCAACGCCATAAACTCTTAAGCACAATCTTTTACCCGAATCGAATGCGTTTTTGAATAAATGTTGGTCGTATCAGATACGACATTTAGTTGTTTTTTTTTTTCAAATTTTGTCTTCGTGTTTGTAATCAGCGCCCCCAAAAATCCTCGAATACAGACTTTTCACTTAATTGAATTCGTTTTCGACTTTTAGCCAGAGATTTGCGATTCTGTCCCACTGTGGGGCGGGGGGATCCGGCCTCACCTAACAGCGACGACTGTAGCCCTCCGTGATGTTTGGTTCCCCGGAATCATAACCTAGATTGTAGACTGGAGCTCTCCATGATTTTTGTGTCATCGAAATTATACCCGGTATAATCTAGATGGGGGACCGGGTTTTACCGGGGCGGAGCGTAAACGGCCGCGGATCTATCACTTTTTGCCAAACACCGGTATCATCATAAAAAATACCATAATTTTAATTCCATTGTGCGGGAGCTGGTGGATTGACCACCCGGGATCTCTTACATAGATGAAAAGTTGAACGCGAATACAAAACGCCAGCCACAGCGTCACATGCACGGGAGCAAGCGAGCACGACGACGTGTCACTAGTGCGAGAGCCCAAGAGCGGGGTCACGGGCGCCAGAGAGACCACATCACGTATTTCAATCGCGATGCCCGCGTCACCACTTTTCGGGAGGACTACCTCCTCACGTGAAATCGGTAACGCGACTGTACCTCGTTATGCAAGGTACAGGAAAAATCATAATTATTAATTTTTCGGTCCGCAAAATCGTGTTAATACTTTTTTTAGAAGGAGAGTTCTCGCGATATTGCGACTACTTTATACATCGGAAAAAGTACGGTCAATCGTATTATTCGTAAATTTAAATGAGCAAATTCGTTCTGTGACAAAAGTCGAAGTAGTAGACCGGGAAAAACTACGGAATACGTTGAATAAATTACCAAAAGGAAGTGGGTTATAGAACTACCAAAAACTGCAGCAGGAATTTCGAGAGAATTCCGTAGTGAAAATCGTGTCGCCATTAGTCGAAGTACAGTATCCCGATGTCTGAAGGCTGTAAGCCTGATGAAAATGAAAAGGCCAGATTAAATTTTGTATACAAATATCAGCATTGGACAGTATCATATTGGCGGAAAGTGCTTTTTTCTGATGAATGCAAATTTCAATTATTCGGAAATGATAGTCGAAAGTAAGTGAGACGTCTAATAGGTACGAGGTTCAAAGCAAGGCGCAGGCCAGACAGGAGAGACGTCGGGCGAAGACGCAGCGGTTTTTCATACTTTGTATGAAAGTACAATGAAGTACAAATTTGTATGAAAGAAACAATGAAGACCGCCGCGTCTTCATCTCGTGTTCGCCCGACGTTTCTTCTGTCTTGCTTGCGCCTAAATTCTTGCGCCACAATTCTTACCGTAAAACACGGTGGCGGGAACATTAATGTTTGAGGAGCATTTTCTGACGGCGGCGTTGGTCCGTTGGTAGAAATTCAAGGCAATATGGACCCTACAATCTACAGAAATATATTACAAGACCATATGCTCTCATTTGCGATGAAGAAAATGCCGCGTGGTTGCGTTTTTCAACACGTCAACAACCCTAAACATGCTTCACGCCTTATAAAAGATTTTCTTCTAACAAGGTGACGGCACGACCGTAGGGTCGGAGATTTGGCCGAATTTTTTTATGGTGAAAGAGGACCCCTAGTACCTCACGTGGTTAAAGTAGTAGGACGCACTACTCGGAAAATTCCGAGTAAAATCGATTCAAAGTTTCTTAGGCGCCTTATGAGTTTAAAATGTCAGGCACTTGTCTTCCCGGGTATTAATTTCACGATTCTGCTTGTATAAAAATCCGATTGTATAAAAATCCATTCAATAATTCACCATCAATTATCGTCGTCAATATTCCGAGACATGATTCAATACGCCTGGTTTGCCTCAAAATCATCAGTTATTAGAAACATTTTCATGAATGTTAATGGGACATGTTTTTGTACGGATGTATTGCACACTCCCTGCGCTTGTAAAAAATCCGCTTTTATATGTTGCGCAACATGTCGCAAAAATTATTGTTTTGTTTGTTTCTACGATAATTACCACTGCGGTTTGTGTATATAATTATTATATGAATAAAAATTGAATTTTTCCAAAGCGACTGTGTTATTCTCATTAAAAACCCAATGTTCCTCCTCATATCCTCTACAATGAAAAATTCAAAACCCACCGTTATGAATTGTTTTATTGGGAAAAAAAAAGAAAATAATTGAAAAAAAAATAAAACTAATTAAAACAAAATAATGTAAATGGTTTTTTAAAAATAACGTTGGGATGAGAAACGTTTTGAATAATTGTTGGGATAACAAAAAAAAAAAATAAGATCCGAAAGAGGAATCGAACGCGAGACCTCCGGCGTAAAAGACAGAGCCCTAACCGTCTAGACTAGACGGCGGCTCGACAAGTGCCTGACATTTTAAACTCATAACGCGCCTAAGAAATTTTGAATCGATTTTTCCCGGAATTTTCCGAATAGTGCGTCCTACTACTTTAACCACGTGAGGCGCTACAAAAAAATGCGGCCAAATCCCCGACCCCACGGTCGTGCCGTCTCCGTGTAAGACAAAAAGTACGCCTTCTCAACCCGTCATCGCAAATACCGGACTTTCCGATTCAGCATTTGTGGCAAGACCTGAAAGATCGTGTTGGAACAAAAAATTACTCTAACAAAGCGGAATTGTGGAATCATTTGCGACATGAGTGGGAAAACTTTCCACAAGAACGGATCTCATAATTAAAAGTGTCCATGCCTCATCGATATGCCGCGGTTATCGCTGCTAAGGGCATGGAAACAAAGTACTGAGTCAAGTGAAGAAGGTCGAATCTCGTTTTGGAATTTTCAAAAAATGTTGTCATGATTTTCTCACGGAATAGTATGTGGCCCAATACTTTTGCACACGCGTTAAATAAACAGGGCTGGACAATCAAATATTTACGAACAACATTTATGTTTATAATTAATTGTTTTCAAATATAAGTGAATAAATGTTCTCATAACTCGTTTATTTTTTCCCCACCGTCGTATTTCAATGCGGTATGCCTGAAAAATAGGATGACCCAAAACTTTTGCATGCAATTGTATTTCGTTTTCCACTAGTAAGACGACGACACTGTAATCCAACCCTTAATGCTGCCGCTGCTGTGGCTTAGAGACAGATACTCTAAACATTACACCAAAGCATGTACGGCAAAATATGTTTCACGTAATGTGTAATAGTTGTGTGGTAGAGAAAAACATTTTTACTCTTATAGAACATATTGAAGCAATCAAACGAAATAAGATTTCAAGTATCGTGTGGTCTAGGGGTACATGACTAATTTCATCTGTACTGCGTGGGATGATACATTTGATTTCTACTTGCATAACAAATAGTGGCAATTTAAGGTTTTTAACCTGAAAGTTGAATCGTTGAGAAGATGAAATTCTTCGCCGTGCTTTTTTCCTTAAACATGCACGCCAAGTCGTTGCATAGACTTTCCAGAGTACTTGTGTGGTATATACGTTGTACTGGTATATAATGGTGATATCAATGTTTTGTTATAATAGTAATGCGAGTTTGTAGATAAAAATAAGATATTTGGCAAATATTGATTCTAAGGTTAATCAATTTTGTTTACAACATTTCTAGTAAACTTGCTTGGCTATCATTATCATTTATCAATATCATTTCACTTTTGATGTACATTTGGATTTTTTGAAGAATTAATAACACCATTGTTAGAACAAAAATAAAAAATATTTTAAGTTTAATCAGAATTATTTATGCGTTAAAACAAGCGATAGAGTTTTCCGAGGGATTTTTATTGCTTGGCGTTCTTTTTTTACTTTTCAAAAGTCTTGAAAAGAGATATCATTTGTTTTTGAAAGGGAACAGATCCTTTTTTCGTTTAGCTTCAGCCCGAAGAGAAGTGAATTTCTATGTCTAAAAAAACTGTGCGTATGTAGTTTGAAATTCGTTTTGATCAGGGAAGAGTATATCAAGGTATTTGAATTCCTAGGAACCTGGAAAATGGTTTTTTACATTTTTATTATTTTATGAACGCGAAAATTCGATTCTTTACAAATTATGTTGAACAAGTAGAAGAACACCTATATAAATGAAATTGTCAAATGAATTTTTATTGAATAAATTAATAATCCAATCATTCAGACTACAGTTTATCACGTTATTATCACTGACACTGAAGACAAGTATATGACTGCGATTACTATTTCTTTGTTCAAATAATTGTTCGCCTTTTATTACAAAGCGTTACAGAAAATCTGATCTTCGATTTTAACAAAAAGTTAATGAAAACAGAATACGCCGTTGCTGAAACGTTTGAGACTGATGTTTAAATGTTATAAACATTTTTGAAAAAGGCTTCACTCTCTAAAGTTACTAAATCGACGTTTTTCCGGGCTACTTTGGCAACTCAAGTTTGGGAAGTATATTTTATTAATTTTGATACGTTGGATTCATTTAGATGGTGGATGTTGTCATGCTTGAGGCCGTACAAAAGATGTGAATTTTTAATTGTCTTCAAATTTCTAGTTCGTAATCCCTGAAGATGTATATTTGTTTTATGTAATTTATTTAAGTCTTATAATACCTTTACCCTTTCGACACCTAAAGCTCTAAGAATTTTTCGTTGCCGATGTTTGATACAAGAAAAATGCATATTTGTCACCTCTCGATACCTAAAGTATGCATTTTTCGTTGTCGGCCATCAAGATAAAAAATCTATATGTTTGCCTTCATAATTCCTTTAGCCCCACAATATATATATATATATATATATATATATATATATATATATATATATATATATATATATATATATATATATAAGTAGATGTACTAGGGCGGTTCTAACGCTGGAATCTCAGGGGGGAGCAGGGCGGCGGGGGCCAGCGCGGGGAAGCCAAGTGCCTGGTGGCGGGGGGTCCAGCGCGGGGATGTGACGTCATGCCATGGGTCTCTGTGGAGGGGGTAGCCATGTGGTCGGGAGAGCGACTGTCGGGAGGGGCAAGCCGCTGTCGACGAGTGTTTTGTGGCGGCGGGGGTCAGTTAGTGGTGAGTAAACGTTGAAAACCCATAAATCTCCTAATTTATTACAGACATAAAAAAGATTAGCATCGATGCAGTGTTTTTCTTTCTACACTATTTAGTCCATGTGAAAATAAAACTCACACACACACGATGTGTGCATGTAATGGTCATATATGGGTAGGAAAATTTCGTTAATTTAAAGCGATACATGAAGGGGGTGGCTTTTTTCCATAACTATCCCTGTGGGGTAGGCATCTGCTGTCCAGAAAAGTGTGCACTCGTGGAGGTGAACGCTGGCCATACAGAGCATCATAGAGTTTTCAATATATAATGCCGCGTGTTCCAGTATGTATGAAGGCTGTCACGAATCTGACCGTCTTGGACGTCTAAAAAAACCCCTTGTGAATGTCTTTTAAAGTCTCTTAAACGTCTTCGAACCCCTCATCGATGTCTTTAAACGTATTATAAATATCGTCGCAGATCTCTTGAACATCTTCGAAAATCTCCGAAGGTCTTCGCACCTCGCATGAATGTCTTCAAACGTCTTATGATCGTTTTCGAAAGTCTCTTGAATGTCTCACGAACATCTTCAAACGCCTCATGAGCGTCGTAGAAAGTCTCTTGAAACTCTTTGAACCCTTCATGCGTGTCTTCAAACGCCTTGTGAATGTATTCTAACGTCTCTTAAATGGCTTCGAACGTCTTATGAATGTCTTCGGAAGTCTATGGAACGTTTCACGAACGACTATGGAAAATCTTCGAATGCCTCGCAAACTTCCAACAAACGGTTCACGAACATCTAACGAACGTATAATGATAAATGTCTTCGATTATCATTGGGCGATTATATTAATTTATTTTCAATCAAATTCCATTTAAAAAAATGAGTTTCACATTTGAAAGTAATATCGTATTCAGTTGCACAATCCGATATCAGGTGATGCGGACATAACTAAGTACGGGGTGAGGAGAATAAAGAGTACATAATGTTACATTTCTTTTATTTGCATGAATCTTTATGATTTAGCCACCAATTAAATATTTTAAATACACTTTGTAAGGCACAACTGTTTTTATGCTTTTCACATCGTAGAGTAAAACTTCCATCTAATTTACTCGAGACATCCATATCGTCAAAGTCTATATTCAACGACTCAATAAATAGCTCATTTTTCATATTTATTATATCAGCTAGCCATTCTCGTTTTTCATGACCCTTAACCTATACGATAGGACACATATCGCCGTCCGTTGAACCTTCAACTCCAGCTGTTATTGAACCTTCAGCCATGCTATATGGAACGTTTCCATATGCCCACTTTAGACCATGATGATTGCGAATCAACCATGATGCTTCGTATCTCGCAGATTTTGCTTATCTATGCAATTTTATGAATAATGTCGGTCAATGGACAATATTCAACAATACGACCATGTAAGATTAAAACAATATGCAGTTGTATTCAGTGGTGAATCTTCTTTGCATTCGAACTCTATTCACACATCTACGGTAGCATTTTTTACAGGCTCGTTTTGATGTGATCAATCATTAACCGTGGGAGGGCCGTTACATTAAGACTTGGCGATGGTTAGTAAAGAACGATCACTATTGCAGTCACAATGGTATTTACAAAAGAGTTCTCTACAAAAGAGTTCTCTTCTCTTTACAAAGAGTTCATATTGAACAAAATGTCGAAACTTTTTTGAAGTCCTAATTCGAATCATCTTGAGAAAAGAATGCTGAATTGAGATAAAGTTTAGCACTTGTGATTTTGCAGTCGGTGAATAATATAATTTCCTGTATCATACATTATCTTTTGACCAGTCTGCACCGCACCGATTACATATTTTGGTTTCTCTAGTTGGGAGGCAGCTTTTACGATCCATGAATGTTTCGTTGTGCTTTGAAGCGATGGACAGTCGTATAGATCCCAAGAGCGGAAACTCATATTCGAGTATCGCCCACTTTCCAATGTTCGAAGTAATGATAATTTATTGATCTCATCTAATTTTATGTGGGGCATATGCCATTGTATCTTGAGTAATGCAACTTCTACCTCTAGTGGTTGATGGTGACTGAATGCACAATTATTGCCATAGCGTGAAGGTATTAGAATTAACTCATGACGAGCATTAATTTACGTAGAAAATGTATTTTATGCACAGCACTAGTTTTTCCAGTTCTGTCACGAACTATGATATGAAATCGGCGCTGTGATGTGGTCGATACTATGATAGCGATTCATCATATGAAAAACACATGTGGTAATCAATAGTAAATGCTTCATGATATTGATACATATCCTCTGCTACGTTCTTCCCATCAGCCTTTGCACACTCTCATCTTCTCTCCATAATTAGTAAAAAAAAAACACTCCAAATAGGCATCTACAGTGTTGCTTTCCGATTGGAGTTGATGATTTGGAACCACTTATTGGTATCATTTGATAGTCGGATGGCGCAGTGCTTTATTGCTCCATAATCGATCTCATGTGATTGTAGTTTATCCGTTGATCTAAAGTAATGCAGACACCTGCAAAATACTGGATTGTTGTTTAATTCGTCTAGCACATATGACGGTATAGTAAATGTGTTAACTTCACACACCGATAGCATGTATATATTTTTTAATTGCTGCCTCTGTTCTGCGCTCACGAGGCTTGATAGGTTCTTTATCTATGTGATATGTTATACATTGTTATCTTCAGTATCTTGTATGTATAGCAAATTGATTTGCTTTTCTTCTTCTTCTTATGTTGAGCCACGCGTATCGGAGCAATATCTTCTTGGGTGGTATACACATTGATGGATAAATTGTTTTGAAGCACAATTTTTTATTTTTTATTTGACGTATAGTTACTGGGAATCCAATATTCGATAGATCCAATACCGTTGAATTATGCATGTAAGAAGATCCGTGGTCACTGTTTCGTTCAGCTGGGTACAAAGCTGTGACTGTCACCCATGCGAAACGTGTATTATCTCTTGATTGCACATTAATCGCAGCCCTCATAATCATTATTTCCCGTGGCAACGGGATATAACATTCAACGCGTATTGATTTATACTGTGACCGAATATTTTGCCACGGGATCTCGTCTGGTTCCAGCCCGTGATCTTTTTTATTTCCCCACAAATTCGCCGATTTCCGCGAGTGAGTTGGGCGCCAGCCACAAGTTTTTTCGTGACGAAATTTATAATTCACTCGCAGAACGGCTCTCGTGTCCCGGCTGTCTCCGACTCGTTCTACACGGTAGAGGGGGGGGCGTAGGTGACGCGGCAATTTAATCTGGATTACAATGCAATCTCTGTCGTTCACACTCGTAAAATCACTTTTATTGACGGGGATTCACAATTGCACGACGTGCGTGTGGCGGTTTTCGCGGCAATTTTCCTCTTTTTCTTTGTTTTTGTGGCTCAAGGGGGTTCGCTACCTCGCTCTCACTCATCCGACACTCTACGGCTAATTTTCCCTCGTAACATAATTAAAAGTTCATCCACCCGTTCGTGCATGCAACATTCACAACAGAAAAAAAAAGGAATCGGGGCTCTGTCTCAAGTATTCATACGATAAACCCCTCGCGGCGGTTACTACTAATTTCCCGGACAATCGAAAGGACCGCCACGCGATCTTCTGGCGTGATTATTTTTATTATTGTTATTTAATTTCTTTTTTTTTGTAACCCACTCCACTACGATTTCCGCCGCAACGATATCGCTCTACTCGCACAAGTTTCGAATAGTCAAAATACTTCGCTAGTCCAACATTCCCCACAAACTCTTGAAACGAAACGAGCGACGCGACCGTCCTACCGGTTTTCTCTGCGAGACGACGTCCGGGATTCCCTCAGATTTGTCCGATGAAGTGGGTAGCGTCGATTTCTCGTCAAGCTTTGGCGTGGCAGGGCAGATGACACCTTCCCTCGATGACGGGTGAGAACAGAGTCCCTCTCCAGTTTTTGGATCGCCTTCACGGACGCGGGCTGCGACCCCCACCCCTCACCTACTCACGGGTGTCCCTAGGCCTTCTCGATCGCGGTTAACGCCGATTAATTCGAAATCGCGACGCTAACGGAGGCGGTACAGGTGGAGCTCGTCAGGTGGTAAGGCTATCTCGCGTGGCTCTCCAATTGCCTTTGTTGTACCTCCGAGGCGATACACGGGGTCGTTACCGTGAGTATGACGGTTTGGAGTGAGGCTTCGAGCCGGCAACTCGTCGCTGGAAGGTCGATCTGGAGGATGGAGG
The DNA here is from genome assembly GCA_963210295.1 of Ophion ellenae. NCBI lineage: Eukaryota > Metazoa > Arthropoda > Insecta > Hymenoptera > Ichneumonidae > Ophion > Ophion ellenae. The sequence goes on from OY723386.1 coordinate 13,028,996, forward strand.
ATGGAGGATGGAGGATGGAGGATGTCCGACGCTCGATCTGCCTCGCCATTTAGTCGCCATGACCTTTCCCGCTCTTTTCCCTCGATAAGTCTTCAGACGTCTTCGTTCGCTCACGGCCGTACATGGAAAGTTTTGGGGTCGAAATAACATAAATTAATATATAGAAGAGTAGCGCGATTAACGGAGCGTGCTGTTGGACCGCAGAGAGGGGTTTTCACCGGCGGAAAATGCCATCTCACCGTGCCCAGTCTTACTTTGTGACGTGCGCAGATTTGCCACGTCACAATACTTATTCAAATTTATTGTAAGATTACGTATTTTTCGTGAAGCTCAACCACTTACACGTTGTTGAAATTCATCGAGCCGGGGTTAAAGTATAGACCATCACGCGTTCAAGTCGAGTTCTCGCCACATTAACCCATCACCGCTGTGTCCTACACCCATGCATATAAAATGCTTGTACACTTCAATCCTTCCAGATGCGGTATTTGGCCTATCAATGACCATTGATGTTTAGTTGATAATCCTTGGCGCTTAATTCGGCTTTGCGTCTTCAGTACTTCGATGAACTCGACGATCTGTTGCCTCCACACAGCAAAGTCGTCGATCGAACTTAGGAGCGTGGCTTGGTTGTGCAAGATTTCGTCTGATGGTTGATTGTTGTTCTCCATATTAACGAGTTGAAAAGTCTTCTCAAAGAAATATGTTAACTCACTGCTTCATTCCAAGTGTGGCCACTTTTGAGCGCTGCCGATGATTAAAAACGGTCTGCCATCAGAAAATATTTTTGTCGTTCCCTTCTAGCTCGGAAAATGTAATAGAACCACCTCCACCAGAGTTTTTTAATATCACGTTGATATATTTTATTGCGGAAAGCATGAAAAATAAATTCATACACAGAACGAGCCGGACGGGGTTCATCGGGAGCAAAAAAAATTAATAAATAAATAAATAAAATAAAAATAAAATAAAATAAATATAAATAAAAGGCAAAAAAAATGTAATAAATACCTCGTTTTCGTATATGTGTTTCGGATAGTCAATACATTACTTGAGCGGAATGTTATTTTTTCAAAATGTTCCCTATGCTCGGAGGGTGGCTTCGAACGTCGACGTAGAAAAAAAATGCCTTAAGAATATGGCTGATTTGGTAAGTATTGTAAAGCTTCAAGTGTCACTTGAATAGGTTTGATGTTGCTCTGCGAAGAGCCCTATGATTCGTGACAGACTTCATACATACTGAAACACGGGCAATATATATTGAAAACTCTATGATGCTCTGTATAATATGCCAGTTCAGTCTCCATGACCTAGACGCTGTTCTGTAGAGATCGCGAAAGTCAATGATTGGCGAGCCTGGCCAGCTTTCACCTCCACGAGTGCATACTTTTCTGGACAGCAGATGCCTACCCCATAGGGATAGTTAAGGAAAAAAAGCCGTCCCCTTCATGTATCCCTCCAAATTAACGAAATTTTCCTACCCATATATGACCATTACATGCATACATCGTGTGTGTGTGAGTTTTATTTTCACACGGACTAAATAGTGTGGAAAGAAAAACACTGCATCGATGCTAATCTTTGTATGTCTATAATAAATTAGGAGATTTATGGGTTTTCAACGTTCGCTCACCACTACCTGACCCCCGCCCCACAAAACACTCGTCGACAGCGGCTCCCCCCTCCCGACAGTCGCTCTCCGGACCACATGGCTACCCCCTCCACAGAGACCCATGGCATGACGTCACGTCCCCGCACTGGACCCCCCGCGACCAGGCACTTGACTTCCCCGCGCTGGACCCCGCCGCCCCGCTCCCCCCTGAGATCCGAGCGTTAGAACCGCCCTAGTACATCTACTTATATAGTCAGTTAGCAAGGTGCAGTCAGCGGCCGTAGAGTGCGAGAAAGTGAGTTATGGCGGCACTGCCTAGGTCCGGTCTACCACACGAGGCTGTGCAGAGCGAGTCTAAAACGGGTCGCTTACTGTGCCGTTAAGAAAAGCTTTAAGTAATCCTCTAAAGCGTGTAGTAGGCAGAGTTGCCAGATTGGGCTATAAACCGCCATTTGGGCTATCGTGGGAGGGCATTTCGCGGCCCAAATTTTTGAAACGTGCTAAAGCGCGATTTGGGCTATATGCGAAAATAGAATGGTTTTCTTTGGGCTCTTAGACCATGTAACTACAGGACGCGCCTTGCATAGTCACCATTCCATGGTCACGGACAACACTAATGTTGAATTTATGATTATGAATTGGAGGAACAGTAAACTTCAAATGTAAAAAAGAAAAACTGTTTATTAATCACGTATCATAAAATAAAAATACATACTTCTCTAGTGGGGTGACTTGACCAAATGACTTTATTCGATTCAACAAACTCACGACTGTGGAACAGTTTTTGTGGTGATAAAATCCCTTGGAATTTCGGCCGAAAATGATGAGATCTCAGGATTGAGTGGATGGATTGATAAAGGCCCTAAATAATATCCATAGGGAAAAATCACATTACATTGGTAAAATGTCATTAGATTTACGATTAATCGACGCGTATTTGCATGCCATCCATTCAAAGTAAAAAAAACCACCAGTAAAAGGCCATCTTACTGTATAACGAATATGAGGCATGTTTGTCAGTGGCCTCGAAATCGTCTGTGGCGTCGTAAGTTTCACTTATATTATGTAAACTTGTATTATATTATACTTGGCGTCGAGACGCTGCCTCGCCCCTTGACAGTTTATCTCACGCGCTTTTTAATAGACTGCGGCTAAGTTTTTCTATTCACTATTGTTTCAGTTTTCAGCTATGGAAATAGATGCCCAATTATCGGAAAAATTGATATTCTCGATGATGAATACTTAACCCTAGAACCATGTCTTAGTTTTCAGCACCCGTAAACATGCACATGGGTCATTTACATCCGTCGCTTATTTGACTATGTTAATGTGCAAGGAAAAATCTGAAAAAATCATGGGTCTTCTTTGGACTCTTAACTATACGATAAATCTTTCGTCATGCCTGAAATTTTTTTTTCTCATGGACATTTTTATCGTAGTTCGGAGGTATGTAGGCTGTTTAAACAGGAATATTTAAAAATTAATATCTTCCGTTTTTTATAGTATAAATAACGATTTCCAACGCGAGTTATCAGTGGAAATGACATACCTTTTGTGAGCGAAATGCTCGTGAATAAGCATCACTCACGGCCCGAGCAAAAAGCGCCTAACACTGGGAAACCCGTTCGACACCCGTGCACCACTATGCGAGGGAGAAAGCAGATCACTCAGGCACGACTACTTCCTCACAAGCGCTCGCATGGGGCTAGGCTGCATATAAGGGCGACGCCGGCCCACGGATTTCAGACAACCTTGTTCGATGTATCGGACGTTTCACGTCAAATACACAAGCAGCTTTCTCACCTTTGCACTCCCAGCCCGCAAATGCAGCGGAGAACCTGTAAACCCAACCCACAGGGACAAATTCTCCAAAAGAGAACGGCTACCTCGCAGAGATTCACCGCTACAGGATGGAAACTCGTGCAGGTTGGACTGCCACTCCGGTGCCTGTTTGGACGCCCAACCAAGCCCCTCTCGGCGTCTGCTAACACCGGCAGACACTCGAGTGAGTCGACTTGCCTCGCCACGCTGGCCACTCGATCTGCCCACGGCTGCTCTCACCACTGTCCAGTCCGCCGGCTAAGAAAGCGGACAGGAGCACCCAGACGGCGAGAACGGCACACTGTCCAGTCCGCCGGCTAAGAAAGCGGATAGAAGCACGAGTGAGACGACTCACCTAGCCACTCTGGTATTCGATCTGCCCACTGCTGCTCTCACCACTGTCCAGTCCGCCTGCTAGGAAAGCGGACAGGAGCACCCAAACGGCGAGAACGGAACGAGTTCATCGAGGAACCCAAACTCTCCTCGACGCCCCACAGGAGTCAGCCGCACTTCTAAAGAACGCAGCTACACAGACGTCCTCTGGAAACGAGTGGGAAGCTCCCACTCGACGCAGCACACCAGACACTCCAATCGGAGGAGGCGACACTCAATCTTTGTGGCTGCAGCTTGGGGTCCGCAGGACCACAAACCTGCCCTCTTTGCTCTAGAGCGAGTCTCCACGAGCCTCCACTCAACCTCGACTCATCGATTGTAACAATATTCATGACTTTAAACAATAAAGGGCGTGAATCTTAAATACCATCGCCTATCTCCAGTATTCTCGACGACCTACCCCAGCGCTGCACCTCCACTCTGCAAAAATGAACTATCGTACAGCACGAGCTATTGAACATTTTGAAAGAAGAGACATTCCGACCGTGAAAACAAGATATTTATTTTGCAAATTGAAAGAGGCTAAATTTCAAGACCGGCATGTATATAGGTAAGATAATGATTGGAAAAATCATTACGTCTACCGAATGATGTTATTTATGTATATTCATTGTTTAGTAACAAAAATGTGTAGTATTACAATAATTATATGCATTTTGTGCTTATGCATTATATTCAATATATCCATTTGGCAAATGTTTTTTGTCCATCGGATGTATTTTTAATGATAATTTTTTTTCTTCGTAAACCGAGTTTCGACCTACCTAAACCATGTACATGGGTCGTTCGTGTCCCCTGAGAGCTTGCTCGCTCAGCTGTGTGTCAACAAACTGAAGGAAAATGGCGGGCCTTGGCTGTTATACTCTTCGTACTCTCAACTTTGTTCACGTCAAAATCCCAGGGCTGTACCTGCGAATGTTTAGTAATGGCCGCGCTGGAAAAATTTGATCCGGACACAAACGACCCATGTACATGGTTCTAGGGTTAAGAAAAACAAATTCGCGAATATTGCAAAAATCATTATTTTTCTAAATAATATTATGAATTTCACAATTGATTCAAAAACTTCTTAATACACGACGATTTCAATTTATTTACGTGAAGTCGTTCATTAATTCAACATTTTTGTCAACATCTACGATGTGACGACATTATGCCGAATGTCGGGATGCAATAACTCGGCGAATAATTATCAGGTCGCAACGAACCGGGTAAATTCAGCAAAGTTGCATTTGTAATATTATATTGAATGAGATATTCGTGCCCGGGTGACGCAATCTTTTGTTGTGATGGGCACGTAAAAGTCAGATGGAAATATAGGGATACGCATACGGTGCGGGTTGTTTACCGCGTGAACCCTTGAAGCTAGGAGGCCGATCGGAGTATTGTTGGGAGCGCTTGAGATGCTCTTTCTGAAGCTCTAGGGATATCGGCTTTAACAACAATAACGAACATTTTGTAAGTGTGCAAGGTTGGAAAATCAACATTTTATACGAATGTCGGCGTATTTGGAATGTAAATACGATCAGAATAGAATGAAACTGCAATCAGAAGAGCGAGGCTCGAGAGGAACCCAAAAAGCCCTCAAGTTCAGCACCAAGGGCTTGAGAGACTTACGCGAACGCCAAACAAGATTAGTGGAGGGAAATTCGACTGCCGACGCGCAATGTGAGCCCCTACACTCTGTCGGCAGGCAACTACGATTTGCGCGACTACAGTCAACTTACATGTACTCGTAATAATAAACCAACGTTGTCTATATATGTCTGGCAAGGTGACTTGAATGCTATGGGTATTAACATTTTGTTTTAGTTATATCGAAACAAAAGTGTATTTCTATTACTAAAATTCCGTAAAAGAGCAAAGGAATCGGCGACTGTGAGGTTTTTACGAAACCTTGCGTAAGTTTTGCGCTTGCCCAAGTTTTAATTATCAATTTTCGATCATCGGCAAAATACGATATTGAAATTTTTTGCTGAACGCTGACATCTATACACAGGGTGAGGCACTAACTGTTGCCACCTTGGATAACTCTGTAATTATCGACGTCACAAAAAAATGTTTGAAACAAAAGTTGTACCGGACGAAAGGGGTCATCCAATGCGACCATTTTTTAATCTCAGTGGAGGTGCTGTCGCACAGCAAACGTCACCTCCACTTTTTTGAACGGGACGGTACATTTTTTTTTCAACGATCTTGTAGAGCATCGAAAACTGCATAAAAAACATTCCGGGGTCAAAGTCGTTCAAGGTAATTTAAGATAAAAAAGTGACATGAACTTTATTTTTATGTGAAATTACCTTTATTCACAGTAGATGTTCAAAGTTCTCGTCAAATTGCGCGGGTATCTGGCGTAAGCCAAATAAGTATTCTACGTGTTCTACATCGTCATAAATATCATCCTTACCACATCGGTCTCCACTAGGAATTAACTGGTACGGATTTCATGAATCGCACTGAATTGTACCGATGGGTTCAACGCCAGATTCAGAGAGATGACTCATTTATTAATCGGATTTTATTTACTGATGAGGCAACATTTACGAATGATGGAAATATTAACTTGCAGAACATGCATTTGTGGTCAACTGAAAATCCACATTGGCTGAGGCAAGTTGCACACCAAAGACCGTGGTCGGTTAATGTGTGGTGTGGGATTATTGCGGATAGAATCATAGGCCCTTATTTCATCGAAGGGAATCTTAATGGTAGGAAGTACACCACATCCCTTCAAGAAACATTAGGTCCGTTATTGGAAGAAATACCTTTAGAAACAAGAAACAGAATGTGGTATCAACACGATGGGTGCCCGGCACATTTTTCGCTGATAGCTAGAAATGAATTGCAAAAGTCATTTCCAAATCGTTGGATTGGACGCGGAGGAGCTGTATCGTGGCCGGCTCGTTCGCCAGACTTGGGCCTCTGGACTTTTTCTTGTGGGGATACTTGAAAGATCTTGTTTATAAAGGACGTCCAACTACGCCGGATGATATGCGTGAGAGAATTCTTCGAGCCTGTGATTCGATAAGTGCCGAAGTGATGAGAAATTCTACACAATCCGTGATGAGGAGATTGCAGTACTGCATTGATTCCAATGGCAATCACTTTGAACATCTACTGTGAATAAAAGTAATTTCACATAAAAACAAAGTTCATGTCACTTTTTGATTTTAAATGACCTTGGCGACTTTGACCCCTAAATGTTTTTTATGCAGTTTTCGATGTTCTACAAAATAGTTGAAAAAAATGTACCGTCCCATTTAAAAAAGTGGAGGTGACCTTTACTGTGCGACAGCACCTCCACTGAGATAAAAAAAAATGGTCGCATTTGATGACCCCTTTCGTACGGTACAACTTTTGTTTCAAACATTTTTTTGTGACGTCAATAATTACAGAGATATTCAAGGTGGCAACAGTTAACACGTATATGTTGTTACGGACCAATTTCCGTATCCGCATACGGCCGATCGTTCGTAGTATTGTGCAACCCGAAATGGTTAAATTATTTTTCTTTCTTCAAGAAACGGATGTTGATGGTTTCGAAACAATGCATGCTAGAAGGTTGCAGCAAGTCGGATCACTAACGACATCCTTCCTATAAAAATCGCTTATTGATTTTCGCAATTCACCCCCACGACAACCTACCTGCAGCTACTTGCAGAAATCCTCAAGACAGTCATACACTTGATGACTCCTCAATCTTATTACGACGTTCCTAATAATCAGTTGAGGGATTTTCACTCTCTAGTGGTACATCTGCTTACGTAATTAGGTTCTCGCGAGTACGATCGGTGTTGTGCGTTCCCACCATTTTGATCGCGATTGGATAAGAACTCATTGAATGTATTCGTATAATTTCGCACGGGTTAATTACCTTAGGGTCATTGCATGTGGTCTAGTACCAAAGCAAACACACCGACCAAACTTTAACTATCTCACCATCACCATATTTCAACTCAATACACCGACATAATTATTACTATACCGTTCAATATGAGGATGCTCGAATTCTGTTGGGAATAAAGTGAAATAGATACAATTCTGCAGTTTATTCACCTACATTTGAAACACCGAACATTTCCAGCACCATCAGCAATAAAAGGTAACAATAATAATATTACAACTGGCTAATTATCTGGCTTATAACAATGAATCTATTCATATACAGGGTATCTCCGATAACATTACCAAGCTTATATCTCAGGAAGGACGTATTAGAATTTAACACATGAGTATTGTAACAATCAAGTCCCATAGGTGGAAAAAATACTCCATTAAGAAGTGTAGTGTTTTGAAATGCTCTCGACGTAAATTGTAAGAATATAAACAATAAAAATATGCATTTTAATGAATAATGTCGAAGTTGACCTTCATATGACCTTGACGATAATACCCAAATTCAAATTGACATTCTCATCCTTCTCCCCTCTTTAAATGAAACAACTTTACCTCGAAACATTATTTTATTATAATCCGTACTTTCTGACCGATAAGCTATGCAAGACTTTATCTGAGACACCCTGTACGTAGATCGTATACGGCAACCCACCTTCGAATGGCGAAAGCACGCCTAAAAGAGCTTTCGCGCGACGGAGGCGTGTGTGTGTGTCAGTAGGATAGAGTTTAAAAGAGAGTGGGATTTTGTTTCGAGATTTTTCTCATTCATATTTCACTCGGGCGACATTCGAACGATCCCCAACAACCCCCATACCTTCCCCCTTCGCCGTCCTAGTTTGCCTAACCGCGCTTCTTTTCGGAAGTACGAGGGAGAAAGAAAAGAGCCCTGAGGGAGGAAAGGGTCATAGTATATAAAGAGAAAGAAAAATAAAGTCCTGATGACTCTGTGTAATAATCTTCCAAGAAAAATGAAAGATGCAAAACTGAAAAAAAGCTGATAGTCAAAGCTGCCTCTCTCGTGATTTTAGTACGGTCTCTATCGTCCATAGCTGAAGAGGCGATGTTTTTACAATAAATACGCAGATAGACGAAGACGTAATTTAGAAAATAACTTCACGCAAATCATTTAATGCTGGACCTGTAGCAGAAAGTATGGGCTATTGTAGTTCATGCATTTTCTTTTGTATAATTATCTATTCATTTTTGTTACGATCTTTTATTCCGTTTTCATCGACGGGCGGAAATATTTTGCCCCTTTTGTTCAACGGTTCAACAGCACACAATCTGGTACTGTGATATTGATAAATTGATAATTGTACCATATTCATATTTGTTGTGTATGCATTCTTATTACTTGTATTACATAATTCCTTGTCTATTGATTTCTTATGATTATTTATTTCGTTTTTATTGTTTCGATCCCACTGATGGGCGGAAACATTTTTTCCCGTTTTTTGAAGATAGGTACAGCAATTTCTTCTCGTCGTAGAAAACACAATCTGGTGCTGTAATACCGTGAAGTGTAATATATATATGCCATTTTGTAGTACCTAGACATTATTCGCTCTCACTTACCTTGACGCGTAACAGGTGCTGCAAGGTCTGTGCTTGGCTGCTATTTGAGGGTGGATTATCCCTGCCAAGCCGCGCCACCGCAATTACATTCTCCCTCGTAACGTTGTACAGGAAGAGGGTGCACACCGTCTATTCAAATCGATTGAAACATCACTACATTATTATAAAGCTCTCAGTACAAATTGATATGGATACCTATGTACATTGAGGGAGAAGGTTTTAAGAAATAAGAAATTGTTACATCATTCCCTCTCGCGCACGACCTCTTCCGTTCTGGGGCCATTTTTCGGTCGGGAGATTAGGGCCTCTGCACGCGGTGCATTTTCGACGCGCAGACAACGTGATACAAAAGCAATACACACTTGATCCAGACGCTTTTTCGGATGCAAAACGCGCGTTCATGAAAGGCTCGTTTTCTGCATCTAGAAAATACACCGTGTGCAGAGGCACTTAGTTTAATCTTCGGGGTGACCTAGCGTTCGGACTTATGGTCGAAAGCGCTCCGATTGTAAATTTAGTCGGCAACAATTGACGCTCGCACTTGAGCCCGTTGGGTTGAATCAACCAAGATTCAATGTTAAGCTTGAGGTTGCACCGGACTTCAAACTCGGGTATGTCCCTAAGTTCAGACTGGAGGTAGAAGTTGGATGTAAGCCTATTTCAAGTGAAAAAACTCAACAAAGATTTGTGGCTGAACTTACGAGGGGACGGTCCGGAAGGTGCATCGAGTTACGGGTAGCGACTTCGCGTGGTTATAGTGTGGGCAGGTACTAATCAAACCCCATAAGCATTAGATGCCAACACGGCCTCATTTCCGAAAAATCATGGGTTGAAGTTTACCACACTCTTATTGATTCGTAAGGCGCAAGCGGTGAAGCAACAGACCGAGTAGAGAAGCGGCTAGCGAACGAGACTCGTCCGTGCGGTTCGGGTTCAAATCTCGTCATTATTTTTTCAAATTCCTTCTATTTTTTTCATTATCACCGAATGCGCGAGCCACAATTTGACAATTGATTTTGGCTTTTCTTTGAATGGAGTGACGTGCAGGAAGTGTTTTAATGAAGTACCGGCGAAAATAGGGAGTAAATACAATCTGCTTTATTACTTGAAAAAAATGTCGAAGCAATGCTTGTCGTTTTCATGGTTCACGCGTACGCTCCTTTGGATGATGATCGTTGTAAAAACAATCGAAACATTTAAAGTCTCAACACTACGATGATTGGATAAATGCTAATTCGCTCTCGTCACAGTCACATTTTTTCTTTCTTGATTCCGCCGGAAAAGCCACTGCGTTCACGTTGTTGAAAAATTATTTTTCCGTTGGGTCGAGTTCCGCATCATGCCCCAGGCATATCTGTAATAAAATTGAACTTGTAGTATATTGTATGCAAGCTATCCGAAAATGTTCACTAGAAATAATGCGTCATTCATGTAACTTATCATGTTTTTATATGCTGGAGCCTGTAGTTGGTCATGTACAAGCGAATGAATGTTGATCATATCCTCCCTCGACGTGATTTCTTTAACATGTCGCAGTAGATAGGGAGCATTCTGGAAGTGGCGAATGTAATTCTTCACTTCACGATAAATGTACACATCAGACGACCTTATGGGACCAGCAGGTATAAACATTTTATGACCCTGCCGAAAAACTTCCATGGAATGTGAACACAAGGTTTACTCGAACTACTTACTCGGAATATTCATCAGGTATGCGAATTTTCAAATAGTAAGCCAGATTATTGTACTCAATTTCTATATTCCCCCGTGCTTCATTGCAACACTTCCTGCACGCCACTCCATTCAAAGAAAAACCAAAACCAATCATAAAATTGTGGCTCACGTATTCGATAATAATGACAAAATTATAAGGAATTAAAAAACAAAAAATTGACAAGGTTTGAATCCGAGCCGCCCGGACGAGAGTCTCGTTCGCTGGCCGCTCGCCTACTCGGTCTGTTGCTTCACCGCTTGCGCCTTACGAATCATAAAGAGTCTGGTAAACTTCAACCCGCGATTTATCGGGAACTGGGCCGTGTTGGCACCTAATTCTCATGGGGTTTGATTAGTACCTGTCCACACTATAACCACGCGGAGTCGGTACCCGTAACTCGATGTACGTCCCGGACCGTCTGCTCGTTAGGCTCGAACTGGGCCGGACTCGTGGGAATGCTCTATGCAGATTCAATTGCGTATTCGGGAATGCATCCGGACGAGAACTTGGATTTACGTTGACACTTGCGTGGGAAACTCAACCGCAATTCAACTGCGAGCTCTCACATTCAACTTTGAGCAGGACCTTCGATGTCAAGGGAGAAATCCTACATCAATTCAAGTTGAAACTGAAATTTGGTCTATTGTTTTTTATCTGTAGAGGATACGACTAACATTTAATCTTGAATTAAAGTTTTAACTCAAGTTCGTACTCGGGCAAAAATTTCAACCAATCTTTAGAGAAATTTGATTTTAGATTCGAACTCAAATCTTGATTGGGGTTCTGATCACAATTACAAAAAAAAGTCCGTATTATGTTCGAACTCAAGCTTAAAATTCAGTTTACTCTTCCGTAGAACACCCTACAAACATTTAACTTTATAATTAAATAATTATTAGAACTCAAAGTTAAAGAACCAAGTTAAGCGATAAACCTAAATGAACCAAATTGAACTTAAGTTCAAACTTAAACTTTCACTCAGTGTTCATGCGAGTTAACACTTAAGCTCGAAATTGAGTGGAAACTGACGAATTCAACCTGAACTCAACTTGGTCCAACTTAACTGTGATTCTTCAGCTCTATCATGAGGTATAGTACGAGTCTGTTTGAGTTCATTTGGACAAAACCAATATTCAAGTTTAAAGAACTTAAATTGAATTCAAAGCAACGTACCAAATTGAATTTAAGACAAAGAGTTCAAAGCGGAGAATTCGAATTGAATTCAAAGCGGAACATTGGAAGTGAATTCAAATCGAAGGCTCGACATTTAATTAAAAGTATAGAATTCAAATTGAATACATGGTAAGGTCTTATACAGGATGTTTCATAATAAGTGACCCACCGGGAATTGGCGGGTTCAGGGGGGTCTCCTGATAAAAACTGCCAGGGCGATTTTTTTCCGCCAAATAGTTTTCAAATGGGAGCGATTAAAGTTTTGGCGTTCGGCTGATTGTTGTAGGGCTGCCGTCTGCCATTAGCGGCGACGCCACTCGAGTGCCGAGTCTGAGCGCCCGACATGTAGGAGGCAGCGAGCAAGGTAGCTAGGCATCTGTCTCGCTCGCGCGGCCAGTTTGACGTTTCGCGTATCGTCTGCTATTATTTTCTGTCATCGTGGGTAGGGCATCTCAGAGTGCGCGTCAAGGTTCTGCAGAAAATGAATCGATTGACAGATATCAAACGATGCCTTTGACGGATGTCAAACGATGTGTTTGACAACAATGCGACGGCGCGGATGATTAGACGTTTAGCGTAGCATTCGCTTAGGCTGCTTGGCAAATGATAGGGATCGAAACGCGTGATAGGCCGGCCAAAGTGACATTTCCCGCTTCGTCCTATGTCGCTCCATGAATTCCGGGCCGAAGCGTAAAGATTGCCGACATTCATGAGACTTGTAATTCTACCGAGCCAGCGATGATGTTCAAAAATCAGATTACTAAATGCATTCGTAATCTATATTTTCTAGAGAAATGAAGCACAGAATGACCGGTAATTTAGTGTTTTCGACAACTGAAGGCACCGTGCAAGTGTTCGCATTGCCGTAGTGGCTTTTCTCGGGTCGACGATGGTGAAATTTTCAAAATCATTTACAGGTAACGAATCCGAAGCTCTGGAAGTTATTCAGACAATGAAACACATAACAGAAGGCGTATTCATCAACGTCGAACCTCATGTGAATCTCTCTTTGAATCGACGTCTTTTATTTCTGGGAACGAATCCGAGTTCGCATGCAAGTGTTTCTATTGTGGAATACACCCTACAAACTAAGAACGCCGCGCTGAACATTGGTTTCGTTCACATGCATAGTCTACAGCAACAGTAGTAGTCCTTAATGGCTATTTTCATGTCAAGGATGGTAAACTAAAAGGAAATCATTCTCTAGTAACGAATCCGACCACCTTAGAAGTTATTTCAAAAATGAAATACAAAACAGAATTCGAATAGACAGTTTTTCATATTGGATTCGTCTCGATCCGATAAAAAAAAAAACCGTTGAAACAGGCGTATTTGTGAACGTCGAATCTCATGTGAATCTCTCTTCGAATCGACGTCTTTTGCATCTGGGAACGAATCCGAGTCCGCATGCAAGTGCATGCATGTTTGTAAAGATTATGCATGCATGTTTGTAGAGATTATATCACAACAGAAACTTGCATGCGAACTCGGATTCGTTTCCAGATTCACATGAGATTCGACGTTGATAAATACGCCTGTTTGAACCGTTTTTTTTATCGGATCCAATATGAAAAGCGGGCTATTCAAATTCTGTTTAGTGTTTTATTATCGAAATAACCTCAGATTGTTCGGATACGTTCCCAGTAGGTGATTTTTAAAAATGCATCACGCTCGGCACGAAAATAGCCATTGAGGACTACTACTTCTGCTGTGGACTATGAACGTGAGTGAATCCAACGTTCAGCGCGGTCTTCTCAGTTCGTAGGGATTACTCCACAACAGGAACACTTGCATGCGGACTCGGATTCGTTTCCAGCTCTAGAAGCCGTCGATTCGAAGACAGATTCTACGTTGATAAATACACCTGTTTCAACCGATTTGGATCGGATCGAAACGAATGGAATATATAAAGCGGTCCATTCAAATTCTGTTATGTGTTTTATTATCGAAATAATCTTCGGATTGTGAGGATTCGTTCCCACTGGGTGATTTTTAGAAATATATCACCCTCGGCACGAAAATGGCCATCGAGGACTACTACTGGTGCTGTGGACTATGAACATGAACGAATCCAATGTTCAGCGCGGGGTTCTCAGTTTCGAGGGATTATTCCAAAATAGAAACACTTGCATGAACACTCGGAATCTTTCCCAGATGTAAAAGCCGTCGATTCGAAGACAGATTCACGTGAGATTCGACGTTAATAAATGCGCCTATTTCAACCGTTCTTTATCGGATCGAGACGAATTCAATATGAAAAACGGTCTATTTAAATTCTGTTTTGTGTTTCATTATCGGAATAACCTTCAGATTGTTCGGATTTGTTCCCAGTGGGTGATTTTTCAGAATTTACCACTCTCGACAGGAAATTAGCCATTGCACTACCACTGTTGCCGTGGACTACGAACGCGAACGAATCCAATGTTCAGGGCGGCGTTCTTAATTTGTAGGGTGTATTCCACAATAGAAACACTTGCATGCGGACTCGGATTCGTTCCCAAATGTGAAAGACGTCAATTCGCAGAGAGATTCACATGAGATGCGACGTTGACAAATGCGCGTGTTTCAACCGTTTTTTTTTAAATCGGATCGAAAGGAATCCGATGTGAAAAACGGTCCTTTCAAATTTTGTTCCGTATTTTATTATCGAACTAACCTTCAGATTGTTTGGATTCGTTCCCAGTGGGTGATTTTTAGAAATTGATCACCCTCGGCACGAAAATAGCCATTGAGGACTAATACTGCTGCTGTGGGCTGTGAACGTGAACGAATCCAATGTTCAGCGCGGCGTTCTCAGTTTGTAGGGACTATTCTACGACAGCAACACTTGCATGCGGACTCAGATTCGTTGTCAGATATAAAAGACGTCGCTTTGAAGAGAAATTCACATGAGATTTGACGTTGACAAATACGCCTGTTTCAACCATTTTTCATCGGATCGAGCCGAATCCATTATGAAAAACGGTCTATTCGAATTCTGTTTTGTATTTCATTTTTGAAATAACTTTCAGAGTGTTCGGATTCGGTACTAGAGAATGATTTTTCTCAATTTACCACGCTCGACACGAAAAGAGCCATTGTACTACTACTGCTGTGGTCTATGAGCGTGAACGAATCCAATGATCAGCGCGGCGTTATCAGTTTGTAGGGATTATTCCAAAACAGAAACACTTGCATGCGCACTTGGATTTGTTTCCAGATGTAAATGACGTCGATTCGAAGGGAGATTCGCATAATATTCGATGTTGATAAATACGCCCGTTTCAACCGTTTTCCATCGGATCGAGACGAATCCCATATGAAAAAACAGTCTTTTGAAATACTGTTGTGTGTTTTATTATGGAAATAACGTTGGATTGTTCGGATTTGTTGCCAGTGGGTGATTTTTCAGAAATGTATCACCTTCCGCACGAAAAAAGCCATTGGGGACCACTACTCCTGCTGCGGACTATGAACGTGAACGAATCCAATGTTCAGCGCGGCGTTCTCAGTTTAGAGGGATTATTTCAGAAGAGAAACACTTGCATGAACGCTCGGAATCGTCCCCAGATGTCAAAGCCGTCGATTCGAAGACAGATTCACATGAGATTCGACATTGATAAATGCGGTCGTTTCACCCGATTTTTTTATTGGATCGAGACGAATCCAATATAAAAAACGTTCGATTCAAAGTCTGTTTTGCGTATCATTATTGACATAACCTTCAGTTTATTTGGATTCGTTCCCAGTGGGTGATTTTTCAAAATCTATCACTCTCGACGCGAAATTAGCCGTTGGACCACTACTGTTACTGTGGACTATGAACGCGAACGAATCCAATATTCAGCGCGGCCTTCTCAAATTGTAGGGACTATTCCACAATCGAAACACTTGCATACGAACTCGGATTCGTTCCCAGATTTAAAAGACGTCGATTCGAAAAGAGATTCACATGACATTCGACGTTGATAAATAAGCCTGTTTCAACCGTTTTTTTTCTATCGGATCGAGACGAATCCAATATGAAAAACGGTCTATTCAAATTCGGTTTTGTGTTTCATTATGGAAATAAACTTCAGACTATTCGGATTCGTTACCAGTGAATGATTTGTCTTTTAATTGACCACCCTTGACACGAACATAGCCTTTGGACTACTCCTGCTTCTGTGGACTATGAACGCGAACGAATCCGATGGTCAGCGCGGCGTTCTGAGTTTAGCAAGATTATTCCAAACGAGAAACACTTGCGCGCGCAATCGGATTCGTTCCTAGATGTAAAAGACGTCGATTCGAAGAGAGATTCACATGAAATTCGACGTTGATTTCAGTTCACTCCTATTTCAACGGTTTTTTATAGGATCGAGACGAATCCAATATGAAAAACGGTCTATTTAAATTCTGTTTTGTGTTTCATTATCGGAATAACCTTCAGATTATTCGGATTCGTTCCCAGTGGGTGATTTTTCAAAATTTACCACTCTCGACAAGAAAATAACCATTGCCCTACTACTGTTGCCGTGGACTACGACCGCGAACGAATCCAATGTTCAGCGCGGCGATCTTAATTTGTTGGGTGTATTCCACAATAGAAACACTTGCATGCGGACTCGGATTCGTTCCCAGAAGTAAAAGACGTCGATTCGAAGAGAGATTCACATGAGATTCGACGTTGAAAAATGCGCCTGTTTCAACCGTTTTTTTTTTTTTAATCGGATCGAAACGATTCCAATGGGAAAAACGGTCCTGTCAAATTCTGTTCCGTGTTTTATTATCGAAATAACCTTCAGATTGTGTGGATTCATTCCCAGTGGGTGATTTTTAGAAATTGATCACCCTCGGCACGAAAATAGCCATTGAGGACTAATACTGCTGCTGTGGACTATGAACGTGAACGAATCCACTGTTTAGCACGGCGTTCTCAGTTTCTAGGGATTATTCCACAACAGAAACACTTGTATGCGGACTCGGATTTGTTCCCACATGTGAAAGACGTCGATTCGAAGAGAGATTTACATATGATTCGACGTTGATAAATACGCCTGTTTCAACCGGTTCTTTTATCGGATCGAGACGAATTCAATATGAAAAACGGTCCTTTCAAATTCTGTTTCGTGTTTTATTACAGAAATAACCCTTAGATTTTTCAGATTCGTTCCCAGTGGGGGATCTTAAAAAATGGATCACCTCGGCACGACAATAGCCATTGAGGTCTACTACTGCTGCTGTGGACTGTAAACGTGAGTGAATCCAACGTTCAGCGCGGCATTCTCAGTTCGTAGGGATTATTCCACAACAGAAACACTTGCATGTGGACTGGGATTCGTTCCCAGATGTAAATGACGTCGATTCGAAGAGAGATTCGCATGAGATTCGACGTTGATAAATACGCCCGTTTCAACCGTTTTCCATCGAGTCGAGACGAATCCCATATGAAAAAACGGTCAATTGAAATACTGTTATGTGTTTTATTATCGAAATAACCTTCAGTTTATTCGGATTTGTTGCCAGTGGGTGATTTTTTAAAAATGTATCACCTTCCGCAGAAAAAAAGCCATTGGGGACTACTACTGCTGCTGTGTGTCACGTCGCGACCAAATGCGTACAATGTATTTCTTTTTCTCGCTTCTCTTATCTTCTTGAGCCCCGGCTAAGACGCAGGGCACACACGATTTCCCATGGAAATCGTGAGCGACCACATATGCGCGATGGAGGCATTCTCATTTTTCGACGGATATTTATATTTTTCTTTAAGCTTAGACCTACACGGCGGAAATGTTGGCTATTGATAATAAGTAAGCGTCTCGTGCATTCCCACGCGAGAGCACAGCAGCCTTAACGATATGAAGATCAAATACACACTCGCGAGAATGAAATCCTCGAACCTAGGAAACCACCCTGTCATAAAACACCACGTGCACTCGCGGGCCTTGGTCATGAAGCCCTATCTCGAGCAGTGCGTTCTCGCCACCGACAAGGCCCCTTTTTCCGCCCGGTATTTTTCCGCGCTCCAGATAAAGGAAACGCTGCTCAAATTCCTGGAAATAGAGCGACGAATAAGACTCGTAGACCACGTCCTGCTCCCATTCTCCATTCTCGACCAATCATTCGAAAATATACATATTTGGGGCCCTTTCCACCAATCCCTATAGAAAACGCATCACGAAAATGCACTCCTTCCCCATTAACGAAACCTCTCCTATTTTTTCCTCTTGGCAACGAAATGTCCGTCGGGAAGTCAGTCTCCCAACAGTTTCCATCGCGATCGGACACAGTCTCCAACATCTTCCATCAAATCTAGTTCGAACCGACAAGCTGTCTCCTGACAGTGTCCGACAAGTCCAAACGTTAACTCTAAAAATTAGTACATCTCCGGTATAATTGTTACAAGTTCTGTCTATACTTTGTAAAGCGCGACCACATTAACATCGATACATTGAATTGCGTAAATGCCCAATTAATTCGAAGACTCGGCTCGCGATAAATACTCGTGTATTAAAAGATCGTGTCTATGTGAAGAACACCAGCTCCGCTAAAACCGTAACCGAGCGTACACAACCGAGCGGCCCGGCCTACCTGCGAAGGCCCGATTCGACCCTCCGTATCTCCAACCATTGTACCCACGGCGCATCGACAAACGTAAGCAAAATACTTCATGTACATTTTCTGAATTATTAATTCAATCGACTTAACCAGATTGGTTAATTCCAATAAACCCCAAGTCGATAGAATTTGAGTGTCCAATTATTCCTAAATCGGATAATCGCGTGATCGAATTTTTACCCAAGCACTACCCCTTTTTACCCTCATCCCGAGCTATTGCGCTAGGTGTAGGCTACAAAGAGGAAAACGTGAAAATATATGCCCACGTCCCCTCAGGACGTGACATGTGGACCCTGAACGTGAACGAATCCAATTTTCAGCGCGGCATTCTCAGTTTAGAGGGATTATTCCAGAAGTGGAACACTTCCATGAACACTCGGAATCGTTCTCAGATGTAAAAGCCGTCGATTCGAAGACAGATTCACATGAGATTCGACGTTGATAAATGCGCCTGTTTCAACCGTTTTTATTTATCGGATCGAGACGAATCCAATATAAAAAACGTTCTATTAAAATTCTGTTTTGCGTTACATTATCGAAATAACCTTCAGATTGTTCGGATTCGTTCCCAGTGGGAGATTTTTCAAAATTTATCACTTGCGACGCGAAAATAGCCGTTGGACTACTACTGCTGCCGTGGACTATGAACGCGAACGAATCCAATGTTCAGCGCGGCGTTCTCAATTTATTGGGTGTATTCCACAATAGAAACACGAAGAGAGATTCACATGTCAATCGAGGTTGATAAATAGGCCTGTTTCAACCGTTTTTTTTTCTATCGGATCGATACAAATCCAATATGAAAAACGGTCCTTTCATATTCTGTTTCGTGTTTTATTTTCAAAATAACCTTTAGATTGTTCGCATTCATTCCTAAGAGGTGATTTTTTAAAATGTATCACCCTCGGCACGAAAATAGCCATTGAGGACTACTACTGCTGCTGTGCACTATGCACGTGAACGAATCCAATGTTCAGCGCGGCGTTCTCAATTTGTAGGGATTATTTTACAACAGAAATACTTGCTCATATGTAAAAGTTCTCATATGTAAAAGACATCGATTCGCAGAGGGAATCACATGAGATTCGACGTTGACAAATACGCCTGTTTCAACCGTTTTTCATCGGATCGAGCCGATTCCAATATGAAAAACGGTCTATTCGGAATCTGTTATGTATTTAATTTTTGAAACAACTCTCAGAGTGTTCGGATTCGTTACTAGAAAATGATTTTCTTTGAATTTACCACCCTTGACACGAAAATAGCCATTGGACTACTACTGCTGCTGTGCACTATGCACGTGAACGAATCCAATGTTCAGCGCGGCGTTCTCAATTTGTAGGGATTATTTTACAACAGAAATACTTGCTCATATGTAAAAGTTCTCATATGTAAAAGACATCGATTCGCAGAGGGAATCACATGAGATTCGACGTTGACAAATACGCCTGTTTCAACCGTTTTTCATCGGATCGAGCCGATTCCAATATGAAAAACGGTCTATTCGGAATCTGTTATGTATTTAATTTTTGAAACAACTCTCAGAGTGTTCGGATTCGTTACTAGAAAATGATTTTCTTTGAATTTACCACCCTTGACACGAAAATAGCCATTGGACTACTACTGCTGCTGTGGACTATGAACGTGATCGAATCCAATGATCATTATTCCACAACAGGAACACTTGCATGCGCACTCGGATTCGTTCCCAGATGTAAAAGACGTCGATTCGAAGAGAGATTCACATGCGATTCGACGTTGATAAACGCGCCTGTTGCAACCGTTTTTTTTATCGGATCGAGACGAATCCAATATGAAAAACGGTGTATTCAAATTCTGTGTTGGGTTTAATTATTGAAATAACCTTCAGATTGTTCGGATTCGTTCCCAGTGGGTGATTTTTATAAATGTATCACCCTTGGCACGAAAATAGCCATTGGACTACTGCTGCTGCCGTGGACTATAAACGCGAATGAATCCAATGTTCAGCGCGGCGTTCTCAATTTGTAGGGTGTGTTCCACAACAGAAACACTTGCATGCGTACTCGAATTCGTTCCCAGATGTAAAAGACGTCGGATCGAAGAGAGATTCACATGAGATCCGATGGTGATAAATACGCCTGTTTCAACCGTTGTTTTATCGGATCGCGACGAATCCAAAATGAAAAACGGTGTATTCAAATTCTGTTTTGTGTTTCATAATCGAAATAACCTTCAGATTGTTCGGATTCGTTCCCAGTGGGTGATTTTTCAAAATTTATCACCCTCGGCACGAAAATAGCCATCGGATTACTACTGCTGCCATGGACTATGATCGCGAACGGATCCAATGTTCAGCGCGGCCTTCTCAATTTGTAGGGAGTATCCCACAATTAAAACACTTGCATGCGGACTCGGATTCGTTCCCAGGAGTAAAGGACGTCAATTCGAAGAGGGATTCACATGAGATTCGACGTTGATTAATACGCCTGTTTCAACCGTTATCTTTTATCGGATCGAGACGAATCCAATATGAAAAACGGGCTACTCAAATTCTGTTTAGTGTTTTATTATCGAAATAACCTCAGATTGTTCGGATACGTTGCGAGTAGGTGATATTTAAAAATGCATCACCCTCGGCATGAAAATAGCCATTGAGGACTACTACTTCTGCTGTGGACTATGAACGTGAGTGAATTGTTACATCCTAGCGAATGTGCCTTCTCTCGGTTATTCCCAATATCCTCATTTGCCGCCATAAGCGTATTAAATGTATAAATCTAAGAATAAGACGCGTAACAACATTAAACGGAACTTGCGTACGTTCCGCGAGCATATTTTTCGTTTATTTTATTCAGTCAGTCCGCCTCGTGTTATAACCTCGCATTTCTTCAAGGCGTAAATATCGAAGTCCCAGAAAGAAATATGAGGCACCACTCGAATGATACGAGAAGACTTTGCCTCTAGCCTAAATAAGTCCCGGCCGATAATTATTTAGCATGGTGCCGACAGGAAGCGAGAACTCGCCGATGCTCGATCTCCTCGCGCACCCGATATAATCTTTACCATAACACAGATCATGCGCATGCTTAGGTCATATCCCATGCGTTTTTCGCCGAAACACGGGACAAAGGTCTCGTACCTTCCACGCGTGCAAACTCTATATAAGGAATGATCGAGATCAATTCTGCGAATCATGAATTCGCGACCAATCACGCTAAACCTTAAAGTTCTTTCTCCCACTATCGAACCCCTCCTAATTTTCATATCAAGAAAGACTTCCTTCCTGAAGTCAGTCTTCCAACAATTCCCATCGCGTTCAGATCAAGTCTTCCAACAATTGCCATCGCGTTCAGATCAAGTCTTCCAACAACTACCATCGACTCAAGTTCTTCTATCAAGTCTAAATCTTAGTCTCCCGACAGTCTTCATCAAATCCAGATCTCAGTCTCGCGAAATCTTCAATCAAAATTAACTTCACTTCTTAATCTTGTTCTGACAGAATTCGAAGTGTAGAACCGGTATCGTAGAGTTTCGAATATTACACATCTTCGGGTTTTGACCGAAGCGTTGTATAAAAGTTTAGTCGACTCTCGCGGCCTCGAGTCCATAAAATAGTTCAAGTGCTATTTACTACGCGTATATACATAAACACTCTCAGCGCCCCAAGAGTCTGGTGCTGGTGATCGCTTTCCCAACGCCAAGCGTGGCGTCCGTCAACGAAGCCCTTATCTGCGAGCGATAACCGATATCTTTGCGAGCGAGCGTACCTACACACCGATACACTCACGAACACAGCGACCAATGTAAGCAACAAATTTTATTTTATGTTAATCCGATTGTTCCCCCGACTTCATAGTTATTTTCATTATCATTTTTCTGTATAAGCAGTTTTAATTATCCGATCACTTATTTGTAATAAACCTATAGTTAAGTTTGTACAAATTTGTCGGATTATTTCTCAATACCAAATCACTGCATGATTTCCTAATTTCAACTCATTCCAAGCACTACCCCTTTTTACCCTCATCCCGTGCTATTGCGCTTGTCGTAGGCAAAAAAGGAGGGAATCAAAAAATATATGCCCACGTCCCTTCCCGACGTGACAGAATCAAACGTTGAGCACGGCGTTCTCAGTTCGTAGGGATTATTCCACAACAAAAACACTTGCATGCGGACTCGGATTCGTTTCCAACTGTGAAAGCCGTCGATTCGAAGAGGTTCGACGTTGATAAATACACCTGTTTCAACCGTTGTGGATCGGATCGAGACGAATACAATATAAAAAACGGTCCATTCATATTCTGTTTTTTGTTCTATTATCGAAATAATCTTCGGATTGTGAGGATTCGTTCCCACGGCGTGATTTTTAGAAATATATCACCCCCGACGCGAAAATAGCCATCGAGGACTACTACTGGTGCTGTGGACTATGAACGTGAACGAATCCAATGTTTAGCACGGGGTTCTCAGTTTAGAGGGATTATTCCAGAAGAGAAACACTTGCATGAACACTCGGAATCGTTCCCAGATGTAAAAGCCGTCGATTCGAAGACAGATTCACATGAGATTCGACGTTGATAAATGCGCCTGTTTCAACCGTTTTTTTTTATCGGATCGAGACGAATGCAATATAAAAAACGTTATATTCAAATTCTGTTTTGCGTTTCATTATTGAAATAAACTTCCGATTGTTCGGATTCGTTCCGAGTGGGTGATTTTTCAAAATTTATCACTCTCGACGCGAAATTAGCCGTTGGACTACTACTGCTGCCTTGGACTATGAACGCGAACGAATCCAATGTTCAGCGCGGCCTTCTCAACTTGTAGGGAGTCTTCCACAATAGAAACACTATCATGCGGACTCGGATTCGTTCCCAGGAGTAAAAAACGTCGATTCGAAGAGGGACTCACATCAGATTCGACGTTGATAAATACGCCTGTTTCAACCTTTTTTTTTATCGGATCGAGAGGAATCCATAATGAAAAACGGTCTATTATAATTCTGTTTTGCGTTTCATAATCGAAATAACCTTCAGATTGTTCGGATTCGTTCCCAGTGGGTGATTTTTCAAAATTGATCTCCCTTGGCACGAAAATATCCGTCGGAGTACTACTGCTGTTGTGGGCTATGAACGCGAACGAATCCAATGTTCAGCGTGGTTTTCTCAGTTTGTATGGTGTATTCCACAATTGAAACACTTGCATGCCGACTCGGATTCGTTCCCAGAAGTAAAAGACGTCGATTCGAAGACGGATTCACATGAGATTCGACGTTGATAAATTCGCCTGTTTCAACCGTCTTTTAATCGGATCGAGAGGAATCCAGTATGAAAAACGGTCTATTAAAACTCTGTCATGAGTTTCATTATCTGAATAACCTTCAGAGTTTCGGATACGTTCCCAGTGGACGATTTTTCAAAATTGTTCACCCTTGGCACGAAAATATCCGTCGGAGTAGTACTGCTGCCGTGGGCTATGAACGCGAAGGAATCCAATGTTCAGCGCGGTTTTCTCAGTTTGTATGGTGTATTCCACAATTGAAACACTGGCATGCGGACTCGGATTCGTTTCCAGAAGTAAAAGACGTCGATTCGAAGACGGATTGACATGAGATTCGACGTTGATAAATTCGCCTGTTTCAACCGTTTTTTAATCGGATCGAGAGGAATCCAGTATGAAAAACGGTCGATTAAAACTCTGTTATGAGTTTCATTATCTGAATAACCTTCAGAGTTTCGGATTCGTTCCCTGTGAATGATTTTGAGAAATTGACCACCGTCGACCCAAAAAAGCCACTACGGCAATGCTCTTTCACGGTGCCTTAATTTGTGGAAAACACTTAATTATTGATCATTCTGTGCTTCATTTCTCTAGAAAATAAAGATTACGAATGCATTTAATAATCTGATATTTGAATATCATCGCTGGCTCTGTAGAATTACAAGTCTTATGAATGTCGGTAACCTTCACGCTCCGGCCCGGAATTCATGGAGCGACATAGGACGAAGCGGGAAATGTCACTATGGCCGGCCTGTCACAAGTCTTGAACCCTATCGGTTGACAAGCAGCCTTAGCAAATGCTACGCTAAACGTCAAATCATCCGCGCCGTCGCATCGTTTGACAGATGTCAAACGATGCGTTTCTGCAGAACCTTGACGCGCGCTCTGAACTTGCATACCCACGATGACAGAAAATAATAGCAGACGATACGCGCAACGTCAAGCTGGCCGCGCGAGCCATAAAAATGCCTAGCTACCTTACTCGCCGCCTCCTACGTGTCTCGCGCTCAAATTTGGCACTCGAGTTGCGTCGTCGCTAAGGGCAGACGTCAGCCCTTCAACAGTTAGCCGAACGCCAAAATTCTAATCGCTCCCATTTGAAAACTATTTCACGATAAAACAACACCTTGACAGTTTTACTCGGGGGACCCCCCTGAACCCGCCAGTTCTGAGTGGCTCACTTATTATGAAACACCCTGTCTACGCGAAAAATTGCAAAAAAATTCAATTTTTATTTATTTCTTATTCCATTAGCCTGAACGGTTAGGAATATGTTAAGCTTCAAAATTCCAAAAATAAGGTCAGATTGCATTTACAATAGATACTGCGCGGCGCGCCCGGCCGCCAACTTCAAAGTCGTTTTTCCACGATTCACTTTTTTGAACCTTGTGAAAGTTCTAAATCTTGAACGAATGTTCAGATCGCTTTGAAATTTTTCCAACATATTCTTAGTATCATCACCTATCGTGTGTAGCACAGAAACAAAAATTTAAATGACACCAAAAATATGAAAACTAAAATACCGACAGAAAATTGAGTAAAAACTTTTTAATTTTCGAATTTTCATTATAATATTTAAAAAATAATAATATTGTTAGTTCACACTAACGATACATTCATTATGCTATTATAAATATGTTCATTTTTTCAGACACCCACATCGATTCCGAGAATTTTCAGGATCAACGAAATTTGATCCTGAATCCGCGCGCAAAAAAAAATACATTGCTTTATTATGTTATATCTCCACCATTTGGTAATATTTCTGATTTTTTTTTACATATACTTCACCATGTGCAGAAATGATCTATAGAAAAATGTTGTCAATATATGCATCATTTTTTTTAACCGCGTCTAGAAAAGTACCTTTGAAAATTGGTGAAATCGCGTATACAAGGCCTTAAGGGGTGAGATGCAGTTACATTTTTTTTAATCGATTTTTTTTCACATTTTCTTGGAGTATGTTTCGAAAATATTCCCTGAAAATTTGAAGTCAATCCGGTGAATAGTTTCCGGGATATCCCACCGTTAGTGAATGGGCGTGGGGTCCCCATGGCAGGTAGCGGCTGACAAACGCGCAATCAATAACACTCGGGAAGGCAGAATGCTTCGAAGACAACAACAAACTGATATTTTCGAAGCTTCCACATCGGGAGAAACCCTATTGTATGAGCCAGGAATTGATGATTCGGTGTAAGTAATTTTTAAATTAGTATTTCTATACATAAATTAAGTGCAAAATTGGACAATTCTTTCAAAAATTTCCAAACAATTATTACTCAAAAACTATGAACTTTTGCACAATTTTATAAAGAATACTTTCGTTTTAAAATTGCCCAAAATGATTTAAATAAATGATTCATCCCGAAAAACTTGAATTTGTTGAATAATTGTTTAAACAATTGGCTATCAACAATTGAATGCTCGACTTTCCGGCAAAAAATTGTGATATTCGGATTCAGCGGATCAAAATACCTAAAAGAAATATAGCTTCATCCAACGAGCTCAACATTTTACGAACATATAATACCGTATCCACATCGAAAAAGTTTGAACGCGTTTTTCTCAAAACTCTGTTTTTCAAGTCGGTGACCACCATAATTTAAAAACCACTCGATGGATTTTGATGTAATTTGGTGTGCTTATTGATAGCATTAAAAACTAGTCCTTAATCGAAGGATTTTCATTTTTGTTGAGAATTTCTATTTTTTTTTAACAATAAACGAACGATTTTTTTGTCGAAAATCGACAGTTATCTGTAGGAAACCGCCATTTTGTTAATTAAAAAAAGCTTCGATTAAGGACTAGCTTTATTATTAAACTAATTATTTTTTTTGTTTTTATTTTTCTATTTTAGACGATCCAGTAACATGTTATGATGGTCACCGCAAAGCACTACATGCCGACGGGCGTCCGACAAAGGTGGCGATATTTTTATAAATAATCAATACTTTTCTTTGAAAATTTGTGCAAGTCAAGTTGAAATATAACGTAAAAAGTGTGTGTAACCACTTTTGTAAAACAAACTTAATAACGATAAAAAATATTGAAAATGCTCGTTTTTTCGAGCCTCTGACTGCATCTCACCCCTTAAAAGACCTTTTCATTCTTTACTGTTGTCTCAACTTCTAACCCGAGTTCGTTTGGACTAAGTCAACATTTAAGTATCAACTCGAGTTAGAAGTATCAAATGCAATTCTGAACTAAGTTCGAATACAGCTTTCGCCATTTAGCCTCAATTTAAGATCTAATTCAAGTTCGAACTTGACCCTAATGGCGCGAACTAATTTACCTGGTTGTTGAGCTCCTCCCGCATGAATTTGTCGAGGGAATTGACCGCGTCGACTACGGTCAGGTTACTGTGCGGTCTCAACATCATTTCGTCCGCCTCGCTGTATCCCAGGAACATGAAGACCCCGTGGGGTATGTTGTACGTTTCTGGGCACGATTCAAAATTTATCGCAGTTAGGATTATTCATGTATTTATTTATGCCAGCAATGAATTTACAAACGCAATTCAAAATAGAGAATAAATGATGTGACGGTTGTTGGCGGTGGGGGAGGGGGGGGGGTGTGCTTACATCGGCGAACAAGCAGCGAATAGTATCAATATATATATTGACATGGCAGCCATGTAGCTTTTACGAGTCCCACCAAAACCCTAGACTTAATATACAATGATCCTGAGGAGTTTTATTGAATCGTCAAACTCATTGACGTTTCGTGACTTCCAGTATGAAGCCCCGCGGCTGGTTGGGGAGGGGAGGGGCAGATTAGGGTTGTTGAAACGCAATAACAAGGGAAGTACCGAAAGGATATGGAAGTCGAGGGAACGAGCTACTTGACCAGCGTGGATGAATTCAGTGTCGCCTAAACTTCTCGGAAGCCCCTCGTCGCCCTACTCTATTCAATAAATTCGTTCTTGTAACAAGCACGGAAAAAGCTTTATCAGGCGAGCATTCTATATATATAGCATTGTATACAACGAAACTCTTGAGTCACACCCGATGTCTGTACATAATTAGTCGTTCGTTGGACTGCAGCGAGGGTCGGATACAAGGCTAAAGAGATCCGTTTGCGAGTCAAAAAAATACTGCGGAATCGTGTTCATCCGGGATCGAATTATAATCGCGGAAAGACAAAGAATGTGTTTTGAGGTCAAAACTTGATACGACTTCCAAGATAGATCCGCGCTTTATTTGGATCTTGAGAATGAACAGCGCGTCTAAGTTCGATCCAAGTACGGTCTTAAGTTGAGATTCAATTTCTAACTCAACAAGCTTGGATTCAAGTTCGAGTTTTAGTTCTCATTGAAGTTCGAATTTGGGAAGCTTAAATCCTAGTTCGAACTTGGTAAGCTGAATCAAAGTTTGAGCTTGACCCATATCTGACAAACGTCACGAGGTGTCGGATATGAAGACCACCTTCTATTTTGATTAAATGTAGCATGTTCATAGGGTGGGTAAAAATAGCCAACAGGTTTTTTTTCATTTCGGTGGAA
The DNA here is from genome assembly GCA_963210295.1 of Ophion ellenae. Lineage (NCBI taxonomy): Eukaryota > Metazoa > Arthropoda > Insecta > Hymenoptera > Ichneumonidae > Ophion > Ophion ellenae. Next base: position 13,057,523 of record OY723386.1, read on the forward strand.
TCCCATTTTTAAGGGGTGAAAGGCAACCATAAATATAGGGGAGTTTTTTTTATGGAGATAATTTTTCAACGGAACCGGATAAGAAGAAGTTTCACATAACAATAATCTAACATGTTTCGAGTACTATACATTCGACTGGTGTAGATAACAATTCATTCCATATTGTTTATGGTAGAAATACAATTATTTCATGCGTGATACGGACATTTTTTAAAAATGGAATGTAAATTTTAAAACCGCTCTTCGAATTTTTTGCCAATGCCGACGTATTATTAGCTAAGCTTTCGCGATAACAACACTAATAGAAACATTCCATTGATAATAACAAGATTCATCTATTTGATTCTTAAAATTTAATTAACTAGATTTTTCGTGAAATTCAATTTTTCCTATTGCATTCAATTATTGGAATTATTTATTTAAAATTATTTTTTTTATTCAAATCTAGATCTGCTAATAACTAAATATTTTAATTATTCCTAATAAATATGTGATTTGGTTTTATCTGTTCAATAAAACAATTCAGTTCAATCCACTAAATATATCCATTTGCAATATTCTGCAGTTGAGGGGGTTTATATTGAATCGTAAACGTCATTGGCGTTTTGCGATTACCAGGATGAAGCCTACCTTTCCAGCCTATTATTTTTATACATAAATATGCGTGCCTGTTAATCAAGGGCATGACGAAACCTTACTTGATTCCAAATAACCGCATTGTTACTGCAAAAAGAAAAATAATTTGACTTTTACTTTTATGAAAGCGGAATATACGTCGCATTGCCATGGGAATGGCTTTTTCAACAGTGTTCTCGATTTCTTGATGATGTTTGAGGAGGATCAAGTGGCGGGCATCGAGTGACGAAAAGGCGACGAGGCGTTCGGAGAAGAACCTACCCCGGTGGTATTACGAGGTGTATGATCCACGAGTGTGTTGTGGTGCATAGAGACCTACAAGAAGTAGAGTGGGAGACGTATACGTCTCGGGCCACGAAGTCATTCCTTTTCGGGTCATTGGATCGAAAGGACAAAATTACGAAAAGGCTCTGCGTAACACACCTTACTAGCACTGCTATCCGGTGATTTAACTTTGTACCGAATATTTTATTGTATCGAGACGCAAATGAATCGTGTGAGCCGTGTCACTGCGGCAGTCAGTGAGATTAACATTGTTCTCCAATTCATGAACGGAATTCCGGGCTCTTTCTATATTTTTTATACCTGACATCAGCAGTGGGATAAAAAACGTTAAATCCAGAGTTTCGGGTGATAAAGATCACGTGAAAATTGTGTCGGTCAAAAGTTTGAATAAGACTATGCCGAAAGACGGTGAAAAAGTTCGAGTGAGACTAGCAGTGTGTTATCTGAGAATCGGAAGAGAGATCGTTGTACAACGAGATCGGAATCCAAGTACGATTCAGATGAGTCTGTGCAAAAGGTAGATAAACGGCGGAAACGTGTGTCAAAACTGAAGAAGAAGAATAAGCGATTGATTACATTGCTCACTTAACGAGATCGAGCTCTTTTGGATGTTGTGAAATTTGATGCGAAAAATAGCGATGCAACTGACTAGGCAAAAATGGTCGATGAATGGATTGGCCGTTATAAACCGGACGATACGGAAATTATGCAGCATCTGGCTACAGCCCTCAAGGACGAAGCAGCTCAGGGATTCACCGGTATAAACCCTTCTCGAAAAACCTGGACCGAAATTTGTGCTCAATTTATGAGCGCGTATGCGAAGAATAAAAACGACTCTTTAGAACTGTATACCGGACGGACGACGCCGAGTTCACGCTCGAAAATTTTATGAAGATGAGACGGAAGATCGAATCGTGGCTCAGATAACGGAAATCGGTGGACGAGACTGCTAACTAACTGGCCGGGTTGCCAGACTCTTTCCAGAACCAATTTGTGCGGAACATCTTCGTATGCGAATCGCTTCATAATTTGCAAGAACCAATGTCGTACTTCGATGGAAAAACGACCGATCACCATCGACCGCGTGCATCCTTCGGAGCCCTTGGTTCACATACCAAACCGTACACCGCGAGTTGGGAAGTCGCATCGTTCGGAAAGAAAGTGCTACAATTGCGGAAAGAAGGGACATCGTGAGGCTGATTGTAAATCATCCTCGAAGTCGCACAGCAGTCAGCGATGGGACAGCAAGGGCTCGTATTCCAGAAAGGTGGTGAAATTGTTACAATTACAAGGAGGAGGGTCATACCTTCCCGAATGGTTCAAAGGACGAGAATATCCTGAAGCTTTGTAGCTCGACCCCTGCTGACGGTACTTTGAAGCTGGCAGAATGTGAGGTGTTGACATTTACCTTTCATTCTAGTTCGGATTGCTCTCTTGTGGAAGAGACATTGGAAGAAAGATTGCCTAGTAGGAGACGATGCGTCTCTACGCGGCTGAGAGGTACCGGAAATGGATATGTTGATTGCCGTAAGCTGATCTCTGTGTGGGTAGATCTTGAGGGTATAAATGTTGAAATTGACTTATATGTGGTACCGGATGAAAATTTGGGTAATTATGCAGTATGAGGACTTCCGAAAAACGACGGATTTTTTTTTGCCATGAACTGCTTTAATTGTTCACAACTAATGATATTTCGTCGGGGGAGGCTGAAATTTCCCATTAATTCCATAAGTTATAGGGTTTTGAAGTTTGCGGAAACGAGGGACAAAATAGTGCAATTACGGAGATTTCAACGCCAGTAGTGTGGGGCCCACTATGGCCAGCCCCACTCCTCGGTAGCCGAAGTGGTGGGGATGGAGCGGTGATGACCGCGCTCCTCGGTAGCCGAGGTGGAGGGGGTGGAGCGGAGCAGGGATCGCCATAGTAGCCACCCATTTAAATTTTTTTTGAATATTAAAAATTACGGCCATTTCCTGCCACCCGCTCCTCCGTAGCCGAGGTGGAGGGGATAGAGTGTGGATGACCGGAATGGGGGATCGCCTTAGCGGACCCCATATTTTTTAATTTTACAAAAAAACTTTCGACTCATCGTTACTGCTCCTACTCCTGCTGACGGCGAGCTCCAAAGGCACTCTGTCACGCGCACATACGCGCGCACACACACACATACACATGCACACAACCGCGAGTAGCACAGCTCGTTTTCCCGTCCCTCCGGATCGAACGAGTCGCCGAGCCCCTCACCGGGCCACCCCGCGTCGCAAAAAGGGACGGGTTCGGGCCGGTCGTTCAGCGCTGCGATTAATAACATCGCGACGTCGACACCGTCGTGATTGTACAGACGCACACGACGGTAGGGGGCGTTTTCCGTCACGGCCACGATGACGCGGTTCTCGACGAGATCCGCGAGCACGTCCGAGGGGAAGGGGATCGTCTCGCGGTGCGCGATCCCCGAAATCGCGCACTCGACGATGGCACGCGCCACAAGCACGCAAAATGGCGCTGGGGCATATAGCGAGTTGGCGTCTAATTACGCACTGTACCCCTCGTCAACAAAAAACTTCACTGTACCCCTCGGAGGTGCACGCTACTATGTCTCTCCGGAGCACAATACAATCGCCCTCGGGAATGCCGATCCATGACGCGCCCGGTACAACCTCGGCGAACGGCAGACGAACGCCCAACGCTGTATGTGGAGCGCGGAGAGGGCTTCACGCAGCCACTCGCGAACTTCATCCGTCTCCACTGTACGTATGTGTACGCTCATACCGTCAACCCGTAAAACGCGGCATGCGAACGGCACCCCCGGGAGCTCGAGGCACATGGGGTACATTTTTTTGGTTTTTTTCGCAAAAGCACGGAGAGACGAAGAAGAAGAGTTCGATACGGTTCGGCAGAGCTCAACGCGCGATGGAATCTGAAGAACAACTGAAGTTGCAAGGCGTATGAATAGCATCCTGTGCAGTTTTTAACAGGTCAGCATAGCTACACGTGTACGAGGTAACCGATACATGGTAGCCTCGCTCTATGATAAGTTCATCTGGGAATGAGCTCACCGCTGGAGATCGCGAATTATGCTGACAACTGGAAAAATCTTTTGACCCTGTACCCAGGAAATATTTACGCTGACGGATAAAAGGAAAATGATCCTAAGCTCCATTTTTCGAGCACTTGCATATACACACACGTCCAAAGAGCGCGTTTTAATCAAATCGCGAAAAAAAATTAGCAGTGATATAAAAATGCTACGAAGACATTAAATCAAATGAAATATGTTTCCCCCTCATTTCAAGACGCTCTTCCCGGGAAAGTGGGATGAAATTCTGAGCCGATTGATATGAGCATGTATAGGACTCAGATCGAACTCTGAATTATTATTAATTTTAAAAAGTATACGTTGGTGAGCGTCGCACAGGTGTAGTGGTAGCAGGCAGTGAGTTGCAGCGGCCTCGTCGATTGGTGTGAACGCTTGAGCGTGTAGAGCGCTTCTCTGCCCGTAACAGCACTAGTATACGCCGCAGTATCTGTGTGATGCACAGGCGCCCACGCGTGCCGTATTCGCGGCATCTCCTCTTTGTGCGGGTATCCGTACCCGCTATAGAGCGCATCGTATTCTTGGCCTCTGCTCTTTGTGGGGGTATTCGTATCCGGTATAGAGCCCACTGTTCAATAGCTCGCGTTGTACGGTGATTGATTTTCGCAGAGTGGAGGTGCGGCGCTGGGGTAGGTCGCCGAGAGTACTGGAGACAGGCGATGGTATTAAGATTCCCGTCATTTATTGTTTTGTGTCATGGTTATTATTACAATCAATGAGTCGAGGTTGAGTGGAGGCTCGTGCAGACTTGCTCCAGAGCAGCGAAGGCAGGGTTCTGGTTCTGCGAACCCCTAGGCAGGAGCCACAGCGGTGCAGTCTGACTTTCTTCGAGTCGATTCTCTGCCGAACCACGTTGAGAGGGAACTTCCCAACTCGTTTCCCGGAGAAGTCTGGGTAGTTGCGTCCCTTTTCGGAGTGGCTGACTCCAGTGGAGCGTTGACGAGGGTTTGGGTTCCTTGGTGTACTCGTGCGGTTCTTGTTGTCTAGGAGCTCCTTGTCCACCTTCTTGGCCGGTGGGCTGGACAGTGGTGAGGGCAGCCATGGGCAGATCAAGTATCACAGCGGCGAGGTGAGTCTTCTCTCCCGGGTGTCTCCTGGTGTTAGTAGGCGCCGAGGAGGCCTAGTCAGGCATCCAGGCAGGCAGCGGAGTGACAGTTCAACGTATATGAGCTTCCACGCTGTAGCGGTGGATCTCTGCGAGGTGGCCGCTCTCTTTTGGAGAGTATGTCCCTGCGGATTGGTTTTGTGGGATCTCCGCCGCATATGCGAGCTGGGAGTTCAAAAAGCTACAAAGCGGTCGTGTAACTGACTGAAACGTCAGATACTTCGAGCGAGCTTGTCAGAAATTCGTGAGCTGGCGTCGTCATTATATGCAGCCTAGCCCCATGCGAGTACTTGTGAGAAAGTAGTAGGCGCCTGAGTGAACGCTTTCTCCCTTGCATGGTGCTGCACGGGTGTCGCACGTGTTGTCTGACACCAGGTAACACGTGCGACAGAGAAAGAGAGGAGAGAGAGAGAGAGAGTGAGTGAGAGGGAGGGACGGAGGGATATCCTGCTACCGAACATCGCTCTCGCCCAGGTGTGCAGCGATGCATGGAGAGAGGGAGAGAGACAGAGATAGATAGAAAAAGAGAACGACTTTTTATATTTCGATTTTCAATGTTGACATGATCCCACATAGATGGATATACCTCAATGGCACTGTACATCATCACTGCGGCATAGAAAGTCTCACAACTGTGTATCCCTTATGAGTGCTCCCGTTGAAGTCATATTTGCATCACATGATGATTCGCAATAATACATCCGAATGACGCAAAGTTGTTCTCACGCGAACATGCATGCAGTGATTTCATCAGACTAGCTAATTCGGCTCACCAATATCTAACAATAAGTGAGTGCATATGGGGCTCATATGGGTGTCACGGCGTGAAAAAATTGTAGCGCTCATACGGAGTTCGTATTAGCGGCATGGCGTGACGTAACTATGCTATGCGCATACGGAGCTCATATTAGCGGCATTGCGTGACTTGACTATGATGTACTCATACGGAGCTCATATTAGCGGCATGGCGTGACGTAACTATGCTGTGCTCATATGGAGCTCATATGAGTGCCATAGCATGAAAAATAAAAAATGTTGACTAAAATATCTGGTCGGATTTTGATATCCATATGCTTTATTTATGTTTCTGCCTACATAATAAATTGATCAAAACGTATTTTGCCTAGTTCAAGTTTTCACCTACCTACGGTTTGAACCTACGTCTTCTAATTCGAGAGCTGAGCGCGCTACCTACCTAGCCATTCTAACACTTGTGCAAACTTTCTTCATGTCTTTGCCTATTTGTATCATTCTGGATTTGTATGCATATCGCCGTCATATTGCGCTCATGGGATGTATCACTGACAAATACACATATCGCCGTCAAAGGATGTATCACTGAGAAACACGCATATCGCCGTCATATTGCTCTCATGGGATGTATCACTGAGAAATATGCATATCACCGTCATATTGCGCTCATCGAATGTATCACTGAGATTCATGCATATCGCCATCATGTTGTGCTCGTGGGATGTATCACTTACAAAATAGACATATCGCCGTCATATTGCGCTTAACGAATGTTTCACTTATAAACATACCTATCGCCGTCATATTACTTGCAGGGCATGTCTACTACCAGTGCTAACCCAGTGGATTCATCACCACCAGTCTTTGGATGACTTCTATATGACGTAAAATTTTCAGACATTAATTGTGGACACTTGAGCACAGCGATATGAGTACAATGTGCTCCAAACGTACGATGCATTTGTAAACGACATATTGAGACCAAAATGCTTTGTACATTCACGATACAAAATGAGTTTTCCGGCATTGCATCACGACATGTAGTCAATATGCTGCAAAATTTGCTTCATCAATTGTATGCACAGCGTGATGATCATGACTGTCTGTCTGGGGAAGTATCATAGTTACCTTCCTCCAAATTTATAATGTATTATTCGTATGTCTATTTCGATTATAATTTTTTTATTTCGCTCCTTGAGCGTCGCTTCCACCGGCGTGGGACGATGCATGGAGAGAGGAAAATATAAAAAAGGAGAACGTCGATTTTGATTTTTTATTACAATGTCCATTTCTTATTGCGATTTTCATTTTGAAGGAACGAGTGAATGAACACAAGCTTCATTTGCATATGAAAATGCAGTGATTGAACAAACGAATTACGCAACAACCGAATGAATAAATGAAATATCGAACGCCGGTGATAAACGATGGAACGAGCGATCGACCGAGTGCAACGAACGAACGATCGTGTGAATCGAACATACGAATGAACCAAAGAGAACAGCGATTTTGATATCGCTTTCTTTTATGTCGATTTTGATTTTGTTTATGTCGATAGCCATTTTTTATTTCGTTTTTCATTTTTGATTTCAATTTCGCGAAATATCGACCGAGTACATGCTCGGGGACGAAATCTCAAAACATTCTAAAAGTATATCGCTTGAGCTTGAGAACATTAATTTCGATTTTTATTTTCAAAAAAAATATAGCTTGAGAACATTGATTTTAATTTTCATTTCAAAGACGATTTTTTACTTTTTATTTTAATGCTACTTTCTACATCTAGTTTTTTTTATTGGATTTTGATTTGGCTTCATAAAAACGAACGACTGAATGAGCGAGCGAACGCACCGAAGGATAGAACGAACGCAGCGAACGAATAAACGAACGAGTGAATGATCACGAGCTTCGTTTGCAAATGAGAATGCAGTGATTGAACGAGGGAATTCATGGGAAATATCGAATGAATGTAATACAGGTTGGAACGAACGATCGAACGAGTGCCACGAACGAACGCACGAGCGATTGAAGGAACGATCAAGCAACGGACGTAACGGGTTAACGAACGAAAGATGAAAGGAACGAACGACCGAACGCATCGAACGAACGAACTTGCGAACGCATTGAACGACCCAACGTACCGACAAACGCAAGGTTCTTTTACACATCAAACAGCAGCATTCTTCGATGCATGGTTTTTCCAACGAACATTGAGAGTATTTCCCTGACAATCGATACCACTATTTTGGATTGCGGTATTCGTTCGTCCGTTCGTTCGTTCGATGGACCGGTCGATGCGCGCGTTCGTTCGATATTCCGGTCGTGCGATCCTTCGAACGTTCGATCGGTTGTTCCTTCATTCACTCACTGCGTTCACTCGATCGCTTGTAGCGTGGGTTCGATCTTTCGTTCGTTCAACGGACGACCGAGACAACGAACGGACGATCCGTGCTTTCATTCGTTCGTTGCGTTGATATTGGATGAAAAGCCGCTCGATTGTCCTTTACAAAAACAATGAATCGAACAAAAAAAATCCTCGGCCAATCACTGCTTTTTGATATCTAAAAGAAGCTTACTTTCTTCGTTCTTTCGATCACTCGTCCGTTCTTTTTTTCTTTGACGCTGATATTTATCCATTGTTCGAGCACCACGATAATTTGTTCTCTTCGATGATGGCGAGGACAAGCAGTGACTGCGATTGTATGCTGTGTCGGTTCTCCAGGGCGGACAGGGCCCACTATGGCACCCCCCCCCCCCCCCACTCACACCCCCACTCCTCAACCTATGGTGGGGGCAGGCAAGGTGGTGTGATTTGTAGGTCTCCCTCCTCACCGTTTGATAATATCTAAACAAACCCCATATTTATATAGATCTACCCCCTCCCTAGAAATCGGTTTGCGCTTGGCGAGACGAATGTTTGGCACTTCCCCCCCCCCCCCCGCTCCAATCGCCACTCAGCCTATGGTGGGGGTTAGCCAAGGTGGCGGGATTCGTAGGTCTTCTCCCTCACCCTTCGAGGATATCTGAACTAACTTTATATTCATACGTGGGTCATTTGACAAGTACCTCCATCTAGCCACAAGTGGCACCATCTAGCCTCACCGCTAGATGGTGCCACTATTGCAAGAGAAATACACTATAGTGTAGTACCGTCTTGTAGACGGCTACTGACAAAATTTCAGCCGGATCGGACTTGTAGTTCACTTTTGAGAGCGTGTGAAAGCAAGTGTGACCGTTGATTTTTGAAAGAATGGAGAAAGAACAATATCGGTCGGTGATTCGATTCTTGTTTTTGGAAGGGAAATCGCGCAGTGAAATTAAAGAACGCTTGGATGCAGTGTATGGGGATGCTTCTCCTTCGATGGCGACCGTTAAATTTTGGTATAACGAGTTTCAACGTGGTCGTACGTCGGTTTTTGATGATCCACGCCCAGGTGCTCCAAAAACAGCCACTACGGAGGAGAACGTGACAAAAATACACGATATCGTTTTGTCAGACCGCCGATTAAAGGTGCACGAGATAGCTGTGATAGTAGTCATCTCAGAAGAACGCATGTGGCATATCCTACATGGGACTTTGGGCATGAGGAAGCTGTCGGCAAGGTGGGTGCGGCGTTTGCTGACTGCAGACAACAAGCGCATTCGTGTGACCACTTCAGAGCAGCGTTTGGAGCTGTTTAATCGCCATCCAAAAGTGTTTTTGCGTCGTTACGTAACCGTCGACGAAACATGGATTCACTGGTATACTCCAGAGACCAAGGAGTAATCAAAACAGTGGACCTTTTCCGGTGAACCTGCTCCAAAGAAGGCGAAGACGGTCCCGTCGGCTGGAAAGGTGATGGCCACGTTTTCTGGGATTCTCAAGGTGTGATTTTTATTGACTACCTGGAGAAGGGCAAGACGGTCACGGGACAGTACTACGCCGAACTATTGAGCCGATTTAACGCCGTGTTAAAAGAAAAACGGCCCCATTTGTCGAGAAAGAAAGTGCTTTTCCACCATGATAATGCACCGGCTCACACCTCTGCGCTCGCCACGGCTAAATTGGTCGAATTACGCTATGAACTGCTGCCCCATCCACCGTATTCTCCAGATTTGGCTCCGTGCGACTTTTTTTTGTTTCCGAATCTAAAAAAATCACTCGCCGGGAAGAAATTCCACTCCAATAACGAAATAATCGCCGCCACGGAGGCCTATTTTGCAGACCAAGAGATAACATTTTTTTCAACGGGGTTGAAAAAATTGGAACACCGCTGGGCCAAGTGTATTCAACTAAAAGGAGACTACATTGAAAAATAAATTTTATTTTTAGCCAAATTTTGGTGTTTTCATTTGTAGGCTAGGTACTTATCAAATGACCCACGTATAGATCTACCCCCCACCTAGAAATCGTTTTGCGCTTGTCGAGATTAATTCTAACCGGTCCCTGGAGAACCGACTCATCATACAATCGCAGTCACTGCTTGTCCTCGCCATCATCGAAGAGAACAAATTATCGTGGTGCTCGAACAATGGAAAAATATCAGGGTCAAAGAATTGATCTTGTTAGTGATTATATTTCAACTGAGATCCAGGTGCATATGAACAAACTACTACTGTGTTTAATCGTATTCGGAGTATTCAATGAGGATGGTGTGAATATGTCTCGATGGAAGGTATGTATTCCTGCTTTACACGATGTTTTTTTTATTAAACTGTATTGAGTTTACTGGATTATTTGGAGGCTGCGTGTTATCCTTGAAAACCATAAAACACGAGGGCCTTACGCTTTTGGAAATTTACTAAAAAGCTTGTGACGGACTGGCCACTACAGAGTTGCCGATATTCTCGAAGGGTGAGAAGGGACAGCTACCACCACCACCAGCGTTCGAGAGTCTTCGATATTCGTCATACCAGCACTGAGCATATAGAAATTCGATAGTTTGCCTAATTGATTGGAGACTATGGAACATGTCGGCCTGACAAGTCAAGAAAAGTGTGCGTGTATTACACTGATTAAATATTGAGAAAATATAAAAACATGTGTTATCATAACTCGATGTCGCCTCGCTCATATACGCTTCAAAACGCAACGAACGATCGAACGAATGGCGAATTTCGTCCATTCGTTCATTGGAACAAATGGACGAAATTTTTTACATATACAAAAGCAGTGTTTGAACGAGCGAACGCAATGAACGAGTGAACGCACGAGCAATCGAACGAACGTTACGAACGATCAAACGAACGCAACGGGAGAACGATCGTAAAATCAAACGAATGCGACAGACGATCGAACGAATGCAATAAACGATCGACCGAGCGAACAAAAGAAGTTTGTTCCACTGAGCAAACCAGTGAACGAATAAATGAACACAAACTTCTTTTACATATCAAAAAAGCAGCAGTAGAAGTACTAGGGGGGTTCTGACCCAAGGGGAGGTGGTGTGTCAAGAGTGGTGAAGCCAAGGTGGCGCCACCGTCGAGGGGAGGTCGCCGGGCGCGTGTGACGTCACAGAGAGGCCTATGTGGCGGGGGGTCATGTGGTCCGTGGAGCGACTGGAGGTGGGGGGGGGATCCGCCGTCGATGTGTGTGTGTGTGTGTGTGTGTGTGTGTGTGTGTGTGTGTGTGTGTGTGTGTGTGTGTGTGTGTGTGTGTGTGTGTGCGTGTGTGTGTGTGTGTGTGTGTGTATTACGTAGAGGGCTAAGAAAAGGTGCATGAATTAATCCAGATGTTCTTTTTTTTCTTACGTTGAGCGCCAGGGACCGTTATACCCTATCGCTTCGCATGTGTAACTCGAGCCTCATCATTCCATAGGTCCACACTTGAAAACCCATAAAATTTTACGACAGCATGCGACGAAGACAGTGATCCGGGGTAAAAAATGCATTTCCATTTTACAGGGCGTTAGTTTTTCATCTCTGAATGACAAAGGGTTTTTGACCCCAGATGGGCCACTGAAGCACAGCTGCACTCGGGAAAAAAAAATGTTTCGATGTATCGAGGACTCGTTTTCACTTCGAAATATAACGTCGAGATGTTCAGATGTGTGAGTATGTATGCAGTGCATCCGACCAAGCACCCCCTGGACTTGACTAGAAACGAGCTCGAACAGATTCCAAAGGTCTTGCTCTTAAATTATTGGGGAAACTACATTGGTTTATTGTGGGATCGTTTGCCAGAACATCATCGGAAAGACAGTGAAGTGATTTCATATCTTCCATGCATGGAGGATTATAATACACCGCAAATGAGAGATCACATTGACGGCCCCCCACCTCAACGTCGGGAGTGTCGAAAATGTCATGAGGGGGGAAATTCTTCACGTACGAAGATTTTCAGACGTGTTTGAACTTGTTTTTTTTCATGATTGGAGAAGTGTAGAGGCGTGATGGAGGAAATTCTCCACGTATGGGGATTCTTCTAACGTGTTTAAACTTGTTTTTTTTTCACGATTGGAAAAGTGGGGAGAAGTTTGAAAATTTGAGTGGGAGTGCTAAGAGCAAGCTTATAATTTCGTGGACCAAGCTCAGACTGCACTATTCCACCACAACATCAACATCTCTCCAAAAAAAAGGAACTTTGAAATTTTGGGAAAATCGATCTCTCGAGCATAAACAAAGTCAGCGTGATGGTGGAATTCCTTCCAACGAAGAAGCTGTCAGAACTCCGCGTTCACTCGGATCATCGAATCTCCGACATGAGGGGCGTGCAAACCAAGTTTGGGAAACGCTACATCGGGGACATTGCGGACGAGTTCACTGTCTCCTTACCAGCGCGACTTGTAAAGGCCTTCGATGAAGATTTGGAAACGTTCGAGCAAATGCGGCCAGCGGCACGTGATCATCGTCTCTGGATGACATACAAAGGTGGAAAATACAACAGCATAGACTTTTTCCAAGTCTGGAAACCCATGGTCGAAAAGGACGAAATTCGTTGGAGGGCCATCGTCGTACGGCTGTCTGCATCATCGAGAGTATGCTGCAACTGGTGCATAATAGTCAATTCTACATGCAGTTGTGGAAAATACATCAGCGTCAAATTCCATCGTCTTGGAGTATGGTGGAAAAGAGCAAATTCGTTGGGGGTCAGCATCGTTGAGTGGAACAGCCGTCCAGATCACAGTCGTCTCACCATCGTTTTCGACGTTTTAAGTGTTTGACTATGTGCAAAAATGTATTTAAAAAAAAACTGTTTTACCGAAATGTATGAGACGGAGAAATACAAAACAATTTTCATCATAGAATAAATGAATAATGAAAATAGTATATATTTTCGTCGAAATGTTTTTTTATTCATTTAAAAAAAATCCCTCGCTCACACAACGCTTCGTATACAGTCAACCAGCTTTTCAGCGATTTAACATTATCATGGGCGCAGTCGTATTTCGTGTTGAAGGAATGATGGGGGCATTTGGAGTTTGTGATTTTCGGCAACCTCTACAGCGATGGACAGTCCAGAGTCTCCAAGTCGATGACGTTTGTCGCAGGATCCGTGAATCTTGATAGCCATGCGCATTTCTCGAATCCCTTCGTATAGATAGTGGGAGCTCCTTGCAAGATTTCTCGAATTGTCTTTCTAGCTGCCTCGTATGGTATGCCGCTGTGATCCCATCGTATTCCATGGAAATTTCGTTCCAACCACTTGTTTGTCATTTTGTACTTGGCCGGTAAAAAGTCCCATGCAAATGGTGCGTCGAAGGCGAGCGTCAGCGGTTCAGCATCCTTGTCGTGGAGTTTGATGATGGACATCTCCTTTAGGACAAATTTGTTGATGGGGCTCTTGAAGCCCTGTACATCGACGATAAGCTCCATGTTGACTGACGTGAACGCGAATTATCGGTATGATTTTATACCAATTTTTCAACTGAACGATCTGTCAAAAATACAATCATGGAGGATCATGCAGAGCGCCAATCAACTATCAACTAAACATCAATAGTCAGTGATAGTCCAAATACCACATCTGGAAGGATTGGAGTATTCCATGTACAGGCATTTTATATGCATGGGTGCAGGACACAGCGGTGATGGGTTAATGTGGCGAGAAATCGACTTGAACGCATGATGGTCTATACCTTAACCCCTGCTTGATGAATTTCGACAACGTGGAAGTGGGTGAGCTTTATGAAAAGTACGTAATCTTACAATAAATGTAAATAAGGATGAATTAATACGCGTTGAATATCATTGCCATGGGAGATAATGACTATGAGGGCTGCGATTGATGTGCAATCAAGAGATAATACGCGTTTCGCATGGGTGTCGCCCATGACCCAGTGTCACATCTTTGTACCCAGTTGAACGAAACAGTGACCACGGATATTCTTACATGCATTATTCAACGTTATTGAATCTATCGAATATTGGATGCCCAATGACTATAGGTCAACATTTTTTTCAAATTGTGTTTCAAAACAATTCATCCATCAATATGTATACCACCAAAGAAGACATTGCTCCGATACACGTCGCTGAATATAAGGAGAAGAAGAGCATATCAATTTGCTACAAGATACCGAGGATAACAATGTATGGCATTTCACATAGATCAAGAACCTGTCAAGCCTCGTGTGCGCAGGACTAAACAGAGGCAGCCATTAAAAAAAATCTTTATGCCATCGGTGTGTGAAGTTATCATAATTACTATATCGTTATATGTGCTAGACGAATCTAACAACAATCCATTATTTCGCAGGTGTCGGCATTACTTTAGATTAAAGGATACACTGCAATCACATGAGATCGATTGTGGAGCACTAAAGCGCTGCCCCATCCGACTAACAAATAATACCAATAAGTGGCTCCAAATCATCAACTCCAGTCGGAAAGCACGACATCCATTCATTGAAAATGCCTATGTGGAGTGTTTTTTTTTACTAATGATAGAGAGAAGATGAGGGTGTGCAAAGACTGATGAGAAGAACGTAGCAGAGGATATGTATCAATATAATGAAGTATTTAGTATTGATAACCACATGTGCTTTTCATATGACGAATCGCTATCATAGTATCAATCACATCACAGCGCTGATTCCGTATCATGGTTTGTGGTAGAACTGGAAAAACTAGTGCTGTGCATAAAATACATTTTCAACGAAAATTAATGCTCATCATGAGTTAATTCTAATACGTTCACGCTATGGCAATAATTGTGTATTCAACATCAATCAATAGCGGTAAAAGTTGAATTACTCAAGATACGATGACGTATGCCCCACATAATATTAGATGAGATCAATAAATTATCATTACGTTGAACATTGGAAAGTGCGCGATACTTGAATATGAGTTTTCACTCTTGGGATCTATACGAATGTCCACCGCTCCAAAGCACAACGAAGCATTCATGGACCGTAAAAGCTGCGTCCCAACTAGAGAGACCAAAATTTGTAATTGGTGCGGCGCAGACTGGTAAAAAAGATAATCTATGTCAAAGGACATTATATTATTCACCGACTGCAAACTCACAAGCGTTAAACTTTATCTCACTTCAGCATTCCTTTCTAAGGAGGACTCGCATTTCGACTGAAAAAAAAAGTTTCGCCATTTTGTTCAATATGTACTCTCGATTTCGTAAATACCATTAGGACTGCAATAGTGATCGTGCTTTACTAACCATCGCCAAGTCTTAATGTAACGGCCCTCTCGCGGGTAATGATTGATCGCATCAGAACGAGCCTGTAAAAAATGCTGCCGTAGATGTGTGAATAGAGTTCGAATGCAAAGAAGATTCACCACCGAATACGTCTGCTTATTGTTTTAATCTTATACGATCGCGTTGTTGGATATTGTTCATTGACCGACATTATCCGTAAAATTGTATAGATCAGCAAAATTCCGAGAAATACGAAGCATCATGGTTGATTCGCAATCGTCATGGTATAAAGTGGGCCTATGGAAACGTGTTCCATATTGCGTGACTGAAGGATTAATAACAGCTGGAGTTGAAGGTTCAACGAAAGACGACATGTGTCCAGTCGTATATCTTAAGGGTCATGAAAAACGAAAATGACTAGCTGATATACTAAAATATGAAAAAAGAGCTATTTATTGAGTCGTTGAATATAGACTTTGACGATATGGATGTCTCAAGTAAATTAGATGGAAGTTCTACTCTACGATGTGAAAAGCATACAAACAATTGTGCTATACAAAATGTATTCACAATCTTTAATTGGTGGTAGAATCATAAAGATTCGTGCAAATAAAAGAAATGCAACACTATGTACTTTTTATCCTCCTCACCCCATACTTAGTTATGTCAGCATTATCTGATTTCGGAGTGTGCATCTGAATACAATAGTACTTTAGAATGTGAAACTCAAATTTTTTTGAATGGCATTTTATTGAGAATAGAGTATCAGAATCGCTCAATAATGATCGAAGACATTCATCGGTATACGTTCGATAGATGTTCGTGAGCCGTTTGATGGATGTTTGCGAGGCATTTGAAAGTTTCCGACAGTCGTTCGTGAGACGTTCCGGAGACTTCCGAAGACATTCATCAGACGTTCGAAGCCACTTAAGAGACGTTCGAAAACATTCATAAGGCGTTTGAAGACACGTATGAGGGATTCAAAGAGTTTCAAGAGACTTTCTACGACGTTCGTGAGACGTTTGAAGATGCTCGTGAGACATTCAAGAGACTTTCGAAAACGTTCATAAGACGTTTGAAGACATTCATGAGAGGTGCGAAGACCTTCGGAGACTTTCGAAGACGTTCAAGAGATCTATGACGATATTTATAAGACGTTTAAAGACATCGATGAGGGGTTCGAAGACGTTTAAGAGACTTCAAAAGACATTCACAAGGGGTTTGAAGACGTTCAAGAAACTTTCGAATACATTCACGAGACTTTCGACGACATGCATAATACGTTTGAAGACACTCATGAAGGGTTCGAAGACGCTTAAGAACGGCTTTCGAAGACATTCACGAGGGGTTTGTGCAAAGACATTCATAATACGTTTAAAGACATTCAAGAGACGTTCGAAAACATTCATAAGACGTTTGAATACACGCATGAGGGGTTCAAAGAGTTTAAAGAGACTTTCTACGACGATCATGAGACGTCTGAAGATGTTCGTGAGACATTCAAGAGACTTTCGAAAACCTTTGTAAGAAGTTTGAAGACATTCATGACAGGTGCGATGACCTTCAGAGACTTTCGAAGACATTCAAGAGATCTGTGACAATATTCATACTACGTGTGAAGACATCGATGAAGGGTTCGAAGACGCTTGAGAGACCTTCAAAGACATTCACGAGGGGTTTGAAGACGTTCAAGAGAATTTCGACGACATTCATAATACGTTTGAAGACATTCATGGAGGGTTCGAAGACGCTTGAGAGACTTTCAAAGACATTCACGAGGGGTTCGAAGACGTTCAAGAGACTTTCGACGGCATTCATAATACGTTGGAAGACATTCATGAGGGGTTCGAAGACGTTTAAGAGACTTTCAAATACATTCACGAGAGGTGCGAAGACGTTCAGAGACTTTAGAAGACATTCGAGAGATCTTTGACAATACTCATAATACGTTCGAAGATATCGATGAAGGGTTCGACGACGTTTTAGAGACTTTCAAAGACATTCACGAGGGGTTTGAAGACGTTCCAGAAACTTTCGAATACGTTCAAGAGACTTTCGACGACATTCATAATACGTTTGAATACATTCATGAGGGGTTCGAAGACGTTCAAGAGACTTTGGACTGCATTCATGATACGTTTGGAGACATTCGTAAGGGGTTCGAAGATGCTTAAGAGACTTTCAAAGACATTCACGAGAGGTGCGAAGACGTTCAGAGACTTTCGAAGGCATTCAAGAGATCTGTGACAATATTCATAATACGTTCGAAGATATCGATGAGGGGTTCGACGATGTTTTAGAGACTTTCAAAGACATTCACGAAGGGTTTAAAGACGTTCAAGAAACTTTCGAATACGTTCTAGAGACTTTCGACTACATTCATAATGCGTTTGAAGACATTCATGAGGGGTTCTAAGACGCTTGAGAGACTTTCAAAGACATTCACGAGGGGTTCGAAGACGTTCAAGAAACTTTCGACGACATTCATAATGCGTTTGAAGACATTCATGAGGGGTTCGAAGACGCTTAAGAGACTTTCAAAGACATTCGCGAGAGGTTTGAAGACGATCAAGAGGCTTTCGAAGACGTTCAGAGATCTTCGACGACATTCATAATACGATCTTCGGCGGCATCCATAAACCGAAGACTTTCATGACGTTTGAGTTTCGCTGGAATTGTTTGGGTTTGTTTGGGATTTTCACCGTTTTGGCGAAATGTGTTTCAGTTTGTTTGGGTGCGCACCCAAATACACCCAAACACATTTCGCCAAAACTGTGAAAATCCCTTGTGAATGAATCATGAATGTCTTCAAACGTCTTATGAACGTTTTCGAAAGTCTCTTGAATGTCTCACGAGCATCTTCAAACGTTTCACGAACGTCGTAGAAAGTCTCTTGAAACCCTTTGAATCCCTCATACGTGTCTTCAAACGCCTTATGAATGTTTTCGAACGTCTCTTAAATGGCTTCGATCGTCTGATGAATGTATTCGGAAGTCTCCGGAACGTCTCACGAACGACTGTCGGAAATTTTCAAATGACTCGCAAACTTCCAACAAACGGCTCACGAACATCTATCAAACGTATACCGATGAATGTCTTCGATCATTATTGAGCGATTCTGATACTCTATTCTCAATAAAATTCCATTTAAAAAAATTTGAGTTTCACATTCTAAAGTACTATTGTATTCAGATGCACAATCAGATATCAGATAATGCTGACATAACTAAGTATGGGGTGAGGAGGATAAAAAGTACATAGTGTTGCATTTCTTTTATTTGCACGAATCTTTGTGATTGAACCACCAATTAAAGATTGTAAATACATTTCGTATGGCACAATTGTTTGTATGCTTTTCACTTCGTAGAGTAGAACTTCCATCTAATTTACTTGAGACATCCATATCGTCAAAGTCTATATTCAACGACTCAATAAATAGCTCTTCTTTCATATTTTAGTATATCAGCTAGCCATTTTCGTTTTTCATGACCCTTAAGATATACGACTGGACACATGTCGTCTTTCGTTGAACCTTCAACTCCAGCTGTTATTAATCCTTCAGTCACGCAATATGGAACACGTTTCCATAGGCCCACTTTATACCATGACGATTGCGAATCAACCATGATGCTTCGTATTTCTCGGAATTTTGCTGATCTATACAATTTTACGGATAATGTCGGTCAATGAACAATATCCAACAACGCGATCGTGTAAGATTAAAACAATAAGCAGTCGTATTCGGTGGTGAATCTTCTTTGCATTCGAACTCTATTCACACATCTACGGCAGCATTGTTTACAGGCTCGTTCTGATGCGATCAATCATTACCCGCGAGAGGGCCGTTACATTAAGACTTGGCGATGGTTAGTAAAGCACGATCACTATTGCAGTCCTAATGGTATTTACGAAATCGAGAGTACATATTGAACAAAATGGCGAAACTTTTTTTTTTCAGTCGAAATGCGAGTCCTCCTTAGAAAGGAATGCTGAAGTGAGATAAAGTTTAACACTTGTGAGTTTGCAGTCGGTGAATAATATAATGTCCTTTGACATAGATTATCTTTTTTACCTCTTTGCGCCGCACCAATTACAAATTTTGGTCTCTCTAGTTGGGACGCAGCTTTTACGGTCCATGAATGCTTCGTTGTGCTTTGAAGCGGTGGACATTCGTATAGATCCCAAGAGTGAAAACTCATATTCAAGTATCGCGCACTTTCCAATGTCCAACGTAATGATAATTTATTGATCTCATCTAATATTATGTGGGGCATACGTCATCGTATCTTGAGTAATTCAACTTTTACCGCTATTGATTGATGTTGAATACACAATTATTGCCATAGCGTGAACGTATTAGAATTAACTCATGATGAGCATTAATTTTCGTTGAAAATGTATTTTATGCACAGCACTAGTTTTTCCAGTTCTACCACAAACCATGATACGGAATCAGCGCTGTGATGTGATTGATACTATGATAGCGATTCGTCATATGAAAAGCACATGTGGTTATCAATACTAAATACTTCATTATATTGATACATATCCTCTGCTACGTTCTTCTCATCAGTCTTTGCACACCCTCATCTTCTCTCTATCATTAGTAAAAAAAACACTCCAAATAGGCATTTTCAATGAATGGATGTCGTGCTTTCCGACTGGAGTTAATGATTTGGAGCCACTTATTGGTATTATTTGTTAGTCGGATGGGGCAGCGCTTTAGTGCTCCACAATCGATCTCATGTGATTGCAGTTTATCCTTTGATCTAAAGTAATGCCGACACCTGCGAAATAATGGATTGTTGTTAGATTCGTCTAGCACATATAACGATATAGTAATTATGATAACTTCACACACCGATGGCATAAAGATTTTTTCTTAATGGCTGTCTCTGTTTAGTCCTGCGCACACGAGGCTTGACAGGTTTTTGATCTATGTGAAATGTCATACATTGGTATCCTCGGTATCTTGTAGCAAATTGATATGCTCTTCTTCTCCTTATATTCAGCCACGTGTATCGGAGCAATGTCTTCTTTGGTGGTATACATATTGATGGATGAAGTGTTTTGAAACACAATTTGAAAAAAATGTTGACCTATAGTCATTGGGCATCCAATAATCGATAGACTCAATAACGTTGAATAATGCATGTAAGAATATCCGTGGTCACTGTTTCGTTCAACTGGGTACAAAGATGTGACACTGGGTCATGGGCGACACCCATGCGAAACGCGTATTATCTCTTGATTGCACATCAATCGCAGCCCTCATAATCATTATCTCCCATGGCAATGATATTCAACGCGTATTGATTCATCCTTATTTACATTTATTGTAAGATTACGTACTTTTCATAAAGCTCACCCACTTCCACGTTGTCGAAATTCATCAAGCAGGGGTTAAGGTATAGACCATCATGCGTTCAAGTCGATTTCTCGCCACATTAACCCATCACCGCTGTGTCCTGCACCCATGCATATAAAATGCCTGTACATGGAATACTCCAATCCTTCCAGATGTGGTATTTGGACTATCACTGACTATTGATGTTTAGTTGATAGTTGATTGGCGCTCTGCATGATCCTCCATGATCGTATTTTTGAAAGATCGTTTAGTTGAAAAATTGGTATAAAATCATACCAATAATTCGCGTCCACGTCAGTCAACATGGAGCTTATCGTCGATGTACAGGGCTTCAAGAGCCCCATCAACAAATTTGTCCTAAAGGAGATGTCCATCATCAAACTCCACGACAAGGATGCTGAACCGCTGACGCTCGCCTTCGACGCACCATTTGCATGGGACTCTTTACCGGCCAAGTACAAAATGACAAACAAGTGGTTGGAACGAAATTTCCATGGAATACGATGGGATCACAGCGGCATACCATACGAGGCAGCTAGAAAGCCAATTCGAGAAATCTTGCAAGGAGCTCCCACTATCTATACGAAGGGATTCGAGAAATGCGCATGGCTATCAAGATTCACGGATCCTGCGACAAACGTCATCGACTTGGAGACTCTGGACTGTCCATCGCTGTAGAGGTTGCCGAAAATCACAAACTCCAAATGCCCCCATCATTCCTTCAACACGAAATACGACTGCGCCCATGATAATGTTAAATCGCTGAAAAGCTGGTTGACTGTATACGAAGCGTTGTGTGAGCGAGGGATTTTTTTAAAATGAATAAAAAAACATTTCGATGAAAATATATACTATTTGCATTATTCATTTATTCTATGATGAAAATTGTTTGGTATTTCTCCGTCTCATACATTTCGGTAAAACAGTTTTTTTTAAATACATTTTTGCAGATTGTCAAATACTTAAAACGCCGAAAACGATGGTGAGACGACTGTGATCTGGACGGCTGTTCCACTGAACGATGCTGACCCCCAACGAATTTGCTCTTTTCCACCATACTCCAAGACGATGGAATTTGACGCTGATGTATTTTCCACAACTGCATGTAGAATTGACTATTATACACCAGTTGCAGCATACTCTCGATGATGCAGACAGCCGTACGACGATGGTCCTCCAACGAATTTCGTCTTTTTCGACCATGGGTTCTCAGACTTGGAAAAAGTCTATGCTGTTGTATTTTCCACCTTTGTATGTCATCCAGAGACGATGATCACGTGCCGCTTGCCGCATTCGCTCGAACGTTTCCAAATCTTCATCGAAGGCCTTTACAAGTCGCGCTGGTAAGAAGACAGTGAACTCGTCCGCAATGTCCGCGATGTAGCGTTTCCCAAACTTGGTTTGCACGCCCCTCATGTCGGAGATTCGATGATCCGAGTGAACGCGGAGTTCTGACAGCTTCTTCGTTGGAAGGAATTCCACCATCACGCTGACTTTGTTTATGCTCGAGAGATCGATTTTCCCAAAATTTCAAAGTTCCTTTTTTTTTGAGAGATGTTGATGTTGTGGTGGAATACTGCAGTCTGAGCTTGGTCCACGAAATTATAAGCTTGCTCTTAGCACTCCCACTCAAATTTTCAAACTTCTCCCCACTTTTCCAATCGTGAAAAAAAACAAGTTTAAACACGTTAGAAGAATCCCCATACGTGGAGAATTTCCTCCATCACGCCTCTACACTTCTCCAATCATGAAAAAAAAACAAGTTCAAACACGTCTGAAAATCTTCGTACGTGGAGAATTTCCCCCCTCATGACATTTTCGACACTCCCGACGTTCAGGTGGGGGGCCGTCAATGTGATCTCTCATTTGCGGTGTATTATAATGCTCCATGCATGGAAGATATGAAATCACTTCACTGTCTTTCCGATGATGTTCTGGCAAACGATCCCACAATAAACCAATGTAGTTTCCCCAATAATTTAAGAGCAAGACCTTTGGAATCTGTTCGAGCTCGTTTCTGGCCAAGTCCAGGGGGTGCTTGGTCGGATGCACTGCATACATACTCACACATCTGAACATCTCGACGTTATATTTCGAAATGAAAACGAGTCCTCGATATATCGAAACATTTTTATTTTCCCGAGTGCAGCTGTGCTTCAGTGGCCCATCTGGGGTCAAAAACCCTTTGTCATTCAGAGATGAAAAACTAAAGCCCTGTAAAATGGAAATGCATTTTTTTCCCCGGATCACTGTCTTCGTCGCATGCTGTCGTAAAATTTTATGGGTTTTCAAGTGTGGACCTATGGAATGATGAGGCTCGAGTTACACATGCGAAGCGATAGGGTATGACGGTCCCTGGCGCTCAACGTAAGAACATCTGGATAAATTCATGCACCTTTTCTTAGCCCTCTACGTAACACACACACACACACACACACACACACACACACACACACACACACACACACACGCGTGCGCGCGCGCGCGCGCACGCACATGCACGTATGCACATGCACGTACGCATGCATGCACGCACACACACACACACACACACACACACACACACACACACACACATCGACGGCGGACCCCCCCCCCCCCCCCCCCCCCACCGCCAGTCGCTCCACGGACCACATGACCCCCCGCCACATAGGCCTCTCTGTGACGTCACACGCGCCCGGCGACCTCCCCTCGACGGTGGCGCCACCTTGGCTTCACCACTCTTGACACACCACCTCCCCTTGGGTCAGAACCCCCCTAGTACATCTACTAGCAGCGATAGAACGAAAGATTTTTTTCATTTAATGCATAGTTTTGTGAACGAAAATTGAGTGTTTCTTTCACCGATAATCGATATTTCCACTTCGGACCGCGATTGAGCGAACGCAACGAATGGAAGATCACACGAACGCAATGAACGATCGAACGAACAAAGAAAGTAAGCTTCTTTCAGATATCGAAAAGCACTAATAGGCCGAGGGATTTTTTTACGATGCAAAGTTTTTTATGAACGAAAATTATGCATTTTTTTCACCGAAAATCGATACTTCCACTTCGGACCGCGATTGAGCGACGATCAAGCGAACGGACGAGTGATCGAACGAAAGAATAAAGTAAGCTTCTTTTAGATATAAAAAAATCAGTGATTGGCCGAGGGATTTTTTTCGATGCAACGTCTTTTGTAAACGAGAATCGAGGGTTTTTTTTCACTGAAAATCGATACTTCCAATACTGACCGCGATTGAGCGAACGCAATAAATGGAAGACCGAACGAACGCAATGAGCGATCGATCGAAATTAATGAACGATCGAACGATCAAGCGAGCGGACGAGCGATCGAACGAACGAAGAAAGTAAACTCTCTTAGATATCGAAAAGCAGTGATGGGCTGAGTAATTTTTTTGTGTAATTCATAGTTTTTGTGAACGAAAATCGAGCGATTTTTCACCCAATGTCAACGCAACGAACGAATGAAAGAACAGATCGTCCAGTCATTCTCTCGTTCGTCCTTTAAACGAACGAAAGTACGAACCCACGGAACGAGCGATCGAGTGAACGCAGCGAGTGGATGAAGGAACAGCGATCGAACGTTTGAAGGATCGAACGATCGGAACACCGAACGAACGAGCGCATCAACCGGTCCATCGAACGAACGACCAGACGATCGAATACCGCAGTCCAAAGTAGTGGTATCGCTCATCAGGGAAACACTCTCTATGGTCGTTGGAAAAACCATGCATCGAAGAATGCTGCTGTTTGATATGTGAAAGAACCTTGCGTTCGTTGGTTCGTTCGGTCGTTCAATGCGTTCACACGTTCATTCGTTCGATGCGTTCGCTCGTTCGTTTGCTTGATCTTTCGTTCGTTAACCCGTTGCGTCCGTTCACTCGATCGTTCCTTCAATCGCTCGTGCGGTCGTTGCATTCGCTCGATCGTTCATTTGTTCGTTGCGTTCGCTCGATCGTTGGTTCGTTTGTTCGTTACGCTCATTCGATCGTTCGTTTCAATGTTTTTTACACTTGTTCGATCTTTCGTTTATTCATTTGTTCGTTGCCTAGTTCCTACGTTCAATCACTGCATTTTCATATGCAAAAGAAGCGTGTGATTATTCACTGGTTCGTTTATTCGTTCGTTGCGTTCGGTCTATCCTTCGGTGCGTTCGATCGCTCGTTAGTAGAAGAGCTAGAGCGGTTCTAACCCAGGCATCTCAGGGGGGAGCGGGGCGGCGGGGTCCAGCGCGGGGAAGCCAAGTGCCTGGTGGAGGGGCGGTCCAGCGCGGGGACGTGACGTCAGGGGTCTCTGTGGAGGGGGTAGCCATGTGGTCCGAAGAGCGACTGTCGGGAGGGGGCAGCCGTCGTCGGAGAGTGTCTTGTGGGGGCGGGGGTCAGGTAGTGGTGAGTGACCGTTGAAAACCCATAAATCTCCTAATTTATTATAGACATAAAAAAGATTAGCATCGATGCAGTGTTTTTCTTTCTACACTATTTAGTCCGCGTGAAAATAGAACTCACACACACACGATATGTGTATGTAATGGCCATATATGGGTAGGAAAATTTGGTTAATTTGAAGCGATACATGAAGGGGACGGCTTTTCAAAGCTGTTTATTTATGTAATGCCGGTGTGATGCGCTTGGTTTCGTTTCCGAAATCTTTAAAATGTTTGTATGCGTGTCCACTCCTGTCACGCGAGGTCTTCGTTCCCATTCCATGTTAAGATGTCGCATGTAAGTCCGCCGAATCTCGCTGACTTTTGACACAGGTCTTAACAAGTCAGGGTTGAAGCTTTTTTTTTTTTACATTCATAGCCACTCACGATGGGAATTTTTTTATAGCTCGAATATTCAAAACATAGATGAAAACAACGTATTTTTTGGACAAACTATCAACTGTAGGGATCTATCGTCTTTAGCCTCGATGGACCACTTGAGCAGAGCTGCAGTTCCCCATAAAATAAATCTTTTCACTCGATGCATCCCAACTTGTTATTTTTGTCTCGTTTCCCTCGGTCAATATATACCAGCGCGTTATCGGAAAATCTGTAGGGGTCTGCTGTCCAGAAAAGGGGTACTCCACTGTCGAGGTGAAATCTAGCCAGACTCATCAAGCATTGATTTTTATGATCTCCACACATTTTCGGATTACCATGTATGTGCAACTTGCCTCCAAAACATAGATGAATACGACGTATTTTCGTGGAAAAAAAAAGATTAACTTTAGGGGTCTATCGTCGAAAGCCTTTGAGGCCAATGGACCACTTGATCACAGCTGCAGGACCCATAAAATACATCTTTTAACCCGATGCATCCCGACTTGTTTTCTATGTCGTTTCTTCCTCAGACAATCTTTACCAACACGATATCGGAAAAAGTCCGGTTTTTCCCCCGAGATATAGGGAAAGCCGAAATTTTTCTTCCGAACGGGGAGCCATTTTTTTTATTATCTGCTTCGCTCCAAACTGGCCACACTTTGAACGAAGCAGTCAGTCAGCTAACATCGCGGAAGTCGTCTCCAACTTATTACTATGGATAACAACATTGAACAAAGTTTGCACGATCAAGCCGCGCTTTTAAGTTCGTTCGAAGATTTTACTGTGTGGGAGCAACGGTGCGTCGAGTTTATCGAAGTGCTAGAAACGCAAAGCCGAACTAAGCGCCCGCGCTTGGTAATTGGACATCAACAGTCACTGATAGCCCAAATATCGCGTCTGGAAGGATTGAAGAATTCTGTATGCAGCCGTTTTATACACACGGGTGCAGGGCATGGTGATCATGGATTAATCTGGCGTGAGATTGACACATCATTCAAGAGTCGAATATCGACTGGTTCTGTAATCAATCACAGTCACATCGGGCCGAAACAATTTCTTAATGATGCTCGGGACCTAGTGCTTCAACATGTACAAAATATTATCTGCAAGCACAACAGTATCAAAGTTAATACGGTGTTCAATGGTGAATTCGCGAGTGGAGATAAACATGCTAATAAAAGTGTCAACACGCGAAACTGTGAACTCTTTAACACGAGCGATTTGAATGAGTGGTATGAACAACGTGTTATTGAGCCCACTTTAACCTCACTCGACGAATTTCAAGAACGAGACAGTGGCTGGGCTCTACGGAAAATACTTAACCTCACGATAAATGTGAATACGTATATTCCGATGCGTGCTGGGTGCTCCATATCATTACCGCGGGAAATAATGTTGAAGAGGGCTGTGGTTAACATCAAATCCAACGATAACGCATGTTTCGCGTGGGTATTTGTCGCTGCTTTATACCCAGCTGAACGACACAGTGACCGTCCATCTTCTTACCCTCATTATTCGACAGTGCTGAATCTGAAGGATATTGAATTCCCGGTGACGATACATCAAATTAAAAATTTTGAATTTAATAACAATGTATCGATCAACGTATATACCACCACCACCACAAAGGACATTGTTCCAATACGAGTCACTCAACACAAGAAGGAGAAGCACATCAATTTGCTGTACATGCAAGATACTGAGGACAACAATGTGGGGCACTTCGTATGGATTAAGAATCTGTCGAGCCTCGTGAGGGCACAACTAACCAAAATGGAGCATAAAAAATATATCTGTGATCGGTATGTAGTTCCCCTTAATATATATATATACATATATATATATATATATATATGTAATTATATATGCTTGACGAATTAAACAAAACAATATTTTTTTTTTGCAGGTGTTTGCACTATTTCGGTTCCGAGGAAAAATTGCAATCGCACGAGGTCGATTGTGGGACGATAAACGACTGTGCAATTCGACTACCAAACGACACCAATAAGTGGCTCCAGTTCAGCAACTTTAGCCGGAAAGAGCGACATCCTTTCATCGTGTATGCTGATTTGGAGTGTGTGCTGGCAAAGACCGACGGGGTGAACCTGGCGAAAGATATGTATCAACATCATGAAGTATTTAGCATCGGATACTATGTGCGTTGTTCGTATGACGATTCATTATCTTCATATCACTCGCGTCGCAGTGCTGATTGTGTATCGTGGTTTGTCGAAGAACTAAAAAATCTAGCACTGCGGATAAAAGAAATTTTCTGCGACAACGTGCCAATGGTATATTTAACACCGAGTGAGTGGGCTAGTTATCGAGCCGCGACTCAATGTCACATTTGTAAGAAACCATTTGCGCATGAAGATGTACGCGTTCGAGATCATTGCCATCTGACTGGACGCTATAGAGGCCCTGCCCATTCCAACTGCAACTTGAATTACAAACAGTCATTTTTCATTCCTGTAGTTTTCCACAATTTATCCGGCTATGATGCGCATTTTATAATCAAGGAAGTAGCCACAGCGTTCGAAGGAAGAACCGATGTGCTTCCAATTACAAAGGAGAAATACATCTCCTTTACGAAGCATGTTGAAATTAAAGACGATTCAAAACATAGGATCCAATTGCGCTTCATCGATTCATACAAATTCCTCAACACCAGTCTCGACAAATTAGCCTCATTTTTGACCGAGGACAAACTCAAAATTTTACGCATGCAATTCCCAACTCTCTCGACAGACGATTTCAATTTGTTGACGCGAAAAGGGGTCTTCCCTTATGAATATATTGATGACGTGACCAAGCTAGACGACACTTGCCTACCACCACGTGACGCATTTTATAGTTCCCTGACAGATGCTATAGTATGTGAGAGTGAGTATGCACATGCTAAGAAAGTTTGGGAGCGGTTCTCCATTCGAATGCTGGGTGACTATAGCGATTTGTATCTGAAGACAGATGTCTTGCTATTAGCTGATATTTTCGAAAACTTTCGAAATACGTGCATTGAGAGCTATGGCCTAGATCCCGCGTATTACTACACATTGCCGGGGTATACCTGGGATGCAATGTTAAAACACTGGAATGTCAAGTTTGAGTTACTAACTGACATCGACATGGTTTTATTCGTTGAGCGGGGTATACGCGGTGGTCTCAGTCAATGCTCAAACCGATATGCACACGCTAATAATAAGTACATGGAGTCGTTTGATCCATCGAAAGCATCATCATACTTGATGTATTTTGATGTCAACAATTTGTATGGATGGGCAATGTGTCAACCCTTGCCATATGCAGATTTTCGATGGGTCAACGACGTGTCCAATTTTGATCCATCTTCCATCGCGCTAGATTCACCGACAGGCTACATCCTTGAAGTCGACTTGGAATATCCCCAATCTCTACATGATGCGCACAAAGACCTACCGTTTTGCCCAATACACGAAAAACCACCGGGTAAGCAGCATGAAAAGCTACTAGCAACCGTCAGCGATAAAAAAACGCTACATCATACACTACAGAAATTTACAACAATGTTTACGTCATGGACTTTGCCTCACAAAAATCCATAGGGTATTACAATTCACGCAATCCCCATGGCTACGTTCATATATCGAGTTAAATACTCAGTTTCGAACGCTGGCCAAAAACGATTTTGAAAAGAATTTATTCAAATTGATGAATAATGCGGTGTTTGGCAAAACGATGGAGAATGTGCGCAATCATGTAGATGTAAAGCTTTTGACAAAATGGGAGGGCAGGTATGGCGCGGAAGCAATGATAGCGAAGCCAAACTTCCACAGCCGAAGCGTTTTCTCCGAAAACCTCGTTGACGTAGAATTGCGCAATCTCGAGGTGAAGTTCAACAAGCCGATATATGTGGGTATGTGCATACTCGACATATCCAAAACGTGCTTGTATGGATTTCATCACGAGTATATGGTACCATTGTATCGGAATAAATGTAAAGTGATGTATACCGATACAGATAGCCTCATATATGCCATTGAGAGCGAAGATGTATATGCAGACATGAAGTGTGACATTGAAAAATTTGATACGAGCGACTATTCAGCGGACAATAGGTATGATATGCCGCTTGTCAATAAGAAGGTACCCGGTCTCATGAAAGACGAATGCAATGGTGCAATTATGACCGAGTTCATTGGACTTCGATCGAAAATGTATGCGACACGTGTCGAGGGTAAGAAGGATACTAAAAAAGTTAAAGGTGTCAAGAGCAATGTTGTGGCTAGGACAATCACGTTTGACGATTATGCCCGATGCTTGAAGGAAGACATTGAAATGATGCGTAGTCAAACGTGTATTCGATCGAAGTTGTACAAGGTCTACACCATTCGTGAGACGAAAATCGCTCTAAGTCCTCATGATGATAAGCGGTATATCATACCTGGGACCTCTGATACCCTACCATGGGGGCATTACAGAATACCGTCGTGAAAAGTTTTATAATTTTTTTCCCCCCACAACCTTGATGTAAAATTGTGTATACTTTGTGAATATTGATGTATAAAACTCGTGAAAATTCTGTATATATTTTGTTCACTCGATGTTAAAATTATGTTTGTTGTATATATTGTGCAAGAATGGATTTATTATTTTCCGTAAATAAAGAAGCGGACTTTTTATAATCCCATGTGTATATTCACTCTATCCATCTCCTCACGTTCCACGAAAAAGGATGACGGCGCGAAGGGGGGAAGCCTGCTGTGGAGTCGGTCGGTGGCCTTGGAGGGATGCGGGGACGACCAGCAGGTCAAGAGTCATAAAACATACATATTTTTCCATTTTCTTTATTATCGACTACAAATCGGATTTACTTATCCAACTATTGTGGCTATTGTCGAAACCTAACCACTTTACAAACATTCGATTACCGCGCTTCTTCAATACCGCTTCAATGAGATAGATATCGGGGTGCTTGACCCTGAGAAGCTCTTGTTCGTAGAAACCACCGGCGATCGGTTCATCTTTATGGTCCTTCAAGTGGTACGTCAGGGGATGAGTTTTTTTCACACGATAGATTGTAAATATTTCTGTTGTCCAGTTTGGGGTGTAACCCTTTTCGAAAACAGTCTTAAATTTGCTGATTCTCACTTTATCACCAACGGCGAATTTCGGTTGTCTTTTTATTGGAGGCTTATTGAAAATCTGCTGCAGTTGCTTCTCATTTTCCGCGTTGACATTTCTCGGCTTCATCTTAATGGTGCGATGTAACGAATCGTTGTACTCGGCTACTAGATTATCAAGAATATAGATCCACTTATAATTACCACGAAGACTAAATTGCATCCACATCTTGTTCTTCAATGTACGATTGAAACGCTCGCAAATGGATGCCTTCAAGTTGCTATATGTTGAATACATGTGAATATTGTACTTTTTCATGATGGCCTTAAAGTCACAATTGTAGAATTCTTTTCCCAGATCGACATGCAAGTTCTGCGGTATGCGTCCCTTAACGAGGATCGACTTCATTGCTGCTGCTATATCTTTACCACTCTTACTCAAAATTGGCATGGCCCAGGCGAATTTCGAGAAGGTATCGATGACGGTGAGAAGAAATTTGTGTTTGGAGTTTTGACGCGCGTATGATGACATATCGACGAGATCGGCTTGCCAGGTTTCGTCCAAGCCCCGGATGTCCACATGCCGACGCGGATAGTTTCGTCGAGCAGGCTTATGTAGCTCTAGCACGAGAGCGCTCCTTTTCTCTTTCATTTTCCAGTCCACGCAGTCGCGCATCCAATTCAGCAATGACGTGTGAATTACGCATCACCAAATCTTGTAGAGTTTTGACATTGGCCTCGAGTGTTTTTGCAATGTCTCTTATCGTAGCTTCAAGTCCATTAACCAACAATTGACTACTCTCATTCATTTCTTTGCGTATGTTCTTAATGATAGTTCGGGATCTCTTTTGTAACGCACTTAGAGTGATGGCGTCATCTTCTCCTTCTGGATTTGCAATGTTACACAATCGTTTCTGCCCCAAGTCATAATGACCATCTGCGGTAATTCTAAAGCCAATCCCAGGTCGACCTGGAGGACCTTGCTTACTGTGGAGTACACTCCTACTTGAATGACGTGCAAACACATCGACACTCATGATGAGAATGTGTAAATTCTCCGATGTCGACTTAATAACTGATTTCAGCTTCTCGCAATTCCTCGATAATCGATATAATTTCATTCGCATGGGCCGAATTTCCGGCTGCTTGTGATGCCAAGAGTAAACGAAGACGATCTACTAGCTCATTTGGATTGTCCCAATAAATATAGTCCGATTGTGTGTTTTTTCTAGCTAGCTTATACTTTGGCATACCCTGTCCCACATGATGATCAACTATATTTGCAATATATGTGTTAAATTTGTGGCTGGTGTTACGTCGTATAGCCTCACTAGGTTTATAAAATTTTTTGTGCGCATTCGTCGAGATTACAATCTTTTCATAGTTTTTCAAATCGTCCGGTGTGAGAGTTTCGACATTGGGCACTTTTTTAAACAACAGCTCTGTTAATCCAACAGTTTTCGCATAACTCGCATCTCCCACGCGAATATGTTGAGAGTCGAAAATTATCGGAGAATTACCAATCATTAATTTGTTGCTTCCGAGATTCCGTACACCATATAATACATCTAAGTTTGCCTTTCTATTTGTTTGTAATAGCAGGATATATTCACGGATCAATTCCTCGACATTTTGCGAGTCATCATCATCATCCTCGTATATTAATTTAAACGAATCTTGGGTTTCACTCTTGTGGAATTTAAAGGAATCTTGTGCCTCGTTCTTCAATTGATGTTTCGCACTATTTAATGCATCTCCTTCTTCAACATTATCACTCACTTTTTCATCCTTAATTTCCTCCTTCACCACCTCACCGTTTTTATATGACACCAATTTCTCCAATGGTCTCACGATAGGCTTAAAGACATCTTGCATTCTCTGCTCATCGCTATCTTTTCCAATTTTGATCATCCGATGCTTTCGTCTGATTGCATCGCTCGCTTTAGCAATTTCATGCAATACATCTTTTTCTCGCAACAGTTGTTCGCTCTTCATGTTGTCACTGCCACGGCATGCACAATACTGTCTCTTCAACTACCAGCGATGAGTCATTTATCAATGGTTAGAAAACAATCAAAACCCTGTCTATATCGACCTTCGTTAATATCGCTATCCTTATCAATTGTGACAAACGCATACTTGTCGGAATTCCAGCATTTCACGCACATGTTTTTAAAGCACGTATAAGTCATATCCGTATTAACATGATCGTTGTAGACGTGTTTGAGATTCATATCGTCCTGCTTGAAAAGCACCACGAAATTTGCATTATCTCTCACGAGATGTTTGGGGATACGAGTGTACGTCTGACAAAGATAAAAACTGTCAACAATCTCGTGTCTTCCCATGGAAAAGAAGGCCCGAACATTATCCTGCCTTTCGCATGCTATATCATCAAAGATGAATATAGAGTTGGATCGTGCATCACTTGGTGCTATCACTTGTTCATGCGCCTCGAATGGATGATATTCAACTCCACTCACAGGTTCGAGTAATTGTTCGAGCAACTTATACTTTGGCTGCTTCAACGATTTGGAATACAAGTAAATGTTCTCAAATCTCAAACCATTCGGATGGATGATGAGAGTGAGCAAAGCGTTGGTTTTCCCACAATTCGATGGACCGCAAAACAGTGCACGTATGCTATCCGGCAATAAATTCCCATGACGTTTTTGTTTCTCCTTCCTCCCTCCGTCTTCGACAAACTCGTCGAAATTTATCACGGGGAGTCCACCTCCGATAGTTTGCTTCTTGGACGTCATCTCACACACGACTAACGATGAAATCATATAAATAGGATTCTTATAGGGATCATCAATCAGTCGCATATTGTCTTTAGACATGATCGTGCATAGCAAGAGCGGTAAAGGTTTAGTCAACCGCCTAATCAACAAACTCCCCGTTGAACTACATCTTCCTGGGTATCAGTATTGTGGGCCAGGCACAAAGTTGGTCAAGCGCCTTGCTCGTGGTGATCCGGGCATTAACCCATTGGATACGGCTTGCAAACAACACGATATTGCGTATTCGAAAAATCCAGATAATCTTGAGGCGAGACATTTGGCGGATAAAGTGTTGGCTGAACAGGCTGTACAACGTGTTACCGCGAGAGACGCTAGTATCGGTGAAAAAGCTAGTGCTTGGGGTGTGGCAAATATTATGAAGACAAAGAGAAAATTCGGTATGGGAATGAAGGCCCGTAAGGGTGGCGTTTGTTTGAAAAAGATAATTGGCGCTGCAAAGAAGACAATGATTCAAAGTAATGATCCGCATAAGATTATTAAATCAGCTCTAAAGGGTGCTCGTGCAACTGTAAAGATGCAAGGTGGCAAAGTACGCACACCTCGGGTTCTACCTGTACCCCATAAAATTGGTGGTTTATTGCCCTTCCTCGTGCCCATTTTTGCTGGTCTTAGCGCTGCGGGTGCTTTGTCGGGTGGTACGGCTAGTATAGCTAAAGCCGTAAATGCTGCTCAAGCAGCTAAACGTGAATTGGATGAAAGTAAGCGTCATAATCGGACAATTGAAGCAATTGCATTAGGTCGGGGTCTACATCTGAAACCATATAAGCAGGGATTGGGCCTTCATATCAAGCCAAAAAACTAGAAGTTACGCTACCTCACCGACCCCTCACCGACCGCGAGCTACTTAAATATGCAAAAATCCTAAAGATTCCACATTTTCGCGGGGTTTACATGCGCGACACATTGCCAGCGAGCGGACCTCTCAAATGTGAAGCAGCAATTGTAAATTTGGATGCAAATGCCGGTCCTGGAACGCACTGGGTCGCTTACAAAAATACTGGATTGAAAGTCATGTACTTTGATAGTTTCGGCAATCTTCCACCACCATCTGAACTCATGAGGTATTTTCGTGTTGGTAGCGTAAATTATAATTATAAGGGATATCAGGAATATGATACGATTGAATGTGGGCATTTGTGTCTCAAATTTCTTTGTCGACAATTGCAGCACAAAGACAAGTATACACTATATATAGGGGGAAAATGATGTGGGGAATTCAGTTGTTAATTTACCAGCATCATGGACGAAAGTTTAACATTGACCATATCTGGCTCATCGTCCATACTCGAGGCGCAATACTTTCCCCCCATCGAACTCTCGCCACACAAAAATTATACTCTCGGTCTCGTGGAATTGTTAACCTTCAACTCTATTCCCAATATCGACGTTGACCACGATAAACTTTACGTGGGAGATGAGGTGTTGACGATACCTACGGGCAGTTATGAAATAGAGGATATTGAGACGTTCGTACAAGCAGAGCTCTCACGTAAAAACATCAAAATCAGCATTAAACCCAATAATAATACGCTACGCAGTGAGATCGAGTGCGATCGTGATATAAATGTTGAGCCGAAAGATTCTATTGGGCATCTACTAGGCTTCACCGCACGCAAATTGGAAGCCAATAAAAGGCACGAATCGGACCTTCCGGTGGCCATTCTCAAAGTGAACGCCTTACGCGTTGAGTGCAACATTACCGCTGGCGCCTATATTAATGGACAAAAAGTACACACAATTCACGAATTTTTTCCATCTGTGCCACCTGGCTATAAGATCATTGAAGTTCCCTCCCACGTAATTTATCTGCCAATCACGAGCCGAACGATTGACGCGATACAGCTTCGCATAGTGGATCAGGACGGTGATTTGGTAAATTTCCGCGGTGAAGTGATCACCATACGCCTGCATATAAAGTCGTGATGGGTATAGTTTTCAATAGATCTTCCAATAACAATAAAGGGCCATGGATAAAAACAATCAGTCGTCGGCCAGCGCCCAAAGTGCTAACACCTCAAAACGTGCTACTCTTGAAGAGTTTGGGTCTCAAAGTGCGTGGCGAAAGCGCGTAAAAAATTATTTAGTCTGTGCTCTGTGCATCTGTTGCGTGAAATGGAGGAAGAAATTGTAAACATTCAGGCGCCTGTGGTCTTTGATGAATCCATCATCCATTGTGAGATTCACGCTCATCAGCCATATGCATCTTCAACCTTCAATAACAGCGATGAAATCCGTATTGCCATCCAACATCAAGACCTCTCCATCCTGCCAAGCAAGAGTTCTCTACACATATGTGGGAAATTATCCAAGCGCGATGGGACGCCGACCGCTGCTACAAGTCTCGTCAACAATGCCATTTGCCATTTGTTTGAGGAAGTGCGATATGAATTGAATGCCATAGAAATCGATCGTAATAAGAATGTCGGCATTACGAGTGTAATTAAGGGATATTCATCTCTCTCACCGGCCAAAAGTTCTATGCTCGAGAACACTGGATGGCTCGATGTCGAAGAGACGAAGCAGATTGTAGATGTATCGGGAAACTTTGATGTGTGCATTCCGCTCAGCATGCTCCTCGGGTTTGCCGAAGATTATCGTAAAATTGTCGTAAATGCCAAGCACGAGTTGATCCTCACGAGATCAAAGACCGACGACAATGCCATTGTACAAACAGCGCCCGAAGACTACAAACTCGTATTGCATAAAATAGAATGGCTCGTGCCGTATGTAACAGTCTCCGATCAGCGAAAAATTCAACTATTAAAGTTTCTCGCCAAAGACGCACCAATCTCCATGAGTTTCCGAACATGGGAACTGTATGAATATCCATTGCTGCCTGCGACCTCTAAGCACGTATGGTCTGTGAAAACCTCGAATCAGCTGGAGAAGCCACGTTATGTCATACTCGCGCTACAGACGGGACGGAAAAATAAGAAGCAACAAAATGCGAGCCACTTTGATCATTGTAACCTGAGCGATGTTAAACTTTACCTCAACTCTCAATGTTATCCATATGGAAATTTGAATTTGAACATTGATCAAAATCAATATGCTCTACTCTACGAGATGTACGCAAACTTTCAACCGACCTATTACAACAAAGAGGCTGAACCATGGCTGAGCAGGATTGAATTTTTAGAAAAAGCGCCCCTTGTTGTCATTGACTGCTCAAAGCAAAACGATTCTCTCAAGTCTGGCCGTGTTGACGTGCGCCTTGAGTTCGAATTGAAAAATAATATTCCGCCACACACTTCAGCATACTGCATGATCCTCCATGATCGTATTGTCGAGTACAATCCAATCAGCGGTGGGGTTAAAAAATTGGTATAACATCATGCCGATAATTCGCGTCCACGTCAGTCAACATGGAGCTTATCGTCGATGTACAGGGCTTCAAGAGCCCCATCAACAAATTTGTCCTAAAGGAGATGTCCATCAGCAAACTCCACGACAAGGATGCTGAACCGCTGACGCTCGCCTTCGACGCACCATTTGCATGGGACTCTTTACCGGCCAAGTACAAAATGACAAACAAGTGGTTGGAACGAAATTTCCATGGAATGCGATGGGATCACAGCGGCATACCATACGAGGCAGCTAGAAAGACAATTCGAGAAATCTTGCAAGGAGCCCCCACCATCTATGCGAAGGGATTCGAGAAATGCGCATGGCTATCAAGATTCACGGATCCCACGACAAACGTCATCGACTTGGAGACTCTGGACTGTCCATCGCTGCAGAAGTTGCCAAAAATCACAAACTCGAAATGCCCCCATCATTCCTCCAACACGAAATACAACTGCGCCCATGATAATGTAAAATCGCTGAAAAGCTGGTTAAGTGTATACGAAGCGTTGTGTGAGCGAGGGATTTTTTTTAAATGAATAAAAAAACATTTCGATGAAAATATATACCATTTGTATTCTTCATTTATTTTACGACGAAAATTGTTTTGCATTTCTCCTTCTCATACATTTCGATAAAACAGTTCTTTACATACATTTTTACATAGTCAAACACTTCAAACGTCGAAACGATGGTGAGACGACTGTGATCTGGACGGCTGTTCCACTCAACAATGCTGCCCCAACGAATTTGCCCTTTTCCACCATACTCCACGACGATGGAACTTGACGCTGATGTATTTTCCACAACTGCATGCAGAATTGACTCTTACGCGCCAGTTGCAGCATACTCTCGATGATGCAGACAACCGTTCGACGATGGTGTTCCAACGAATTTCGTATTTTTCCACCATGTGTTCTCAGACTTGGAAAAAGTCTATGTTGTTGTATTTTCCACCTTTGTATGTCATCCAGAGACCATGATCCCGTGCCGCTTGCCGCATTCGCTCGAACGTTTCCAAATCTTCATCGAAGGCCTTCACAAGTCGCGCTGGTAAGAAGACAGTGAATTCATCCGCGATGTCCGCGAGGTAGCGTTTCCCAAACTTGGTTTGTACGGCCCTCATGTCGGAGATTCGATGATCCGAGTGAACGCGGAGTTCTGACAGCTTCTTCGTTGGAAGGAATTCCGCCATCACGCTGACTTTGTTGATACTCGAGAGATCCATTTTCCCCGCACTTTCAAAGTTCTTTTTGGAGAGATGTTGATGTCGCGGTGGAATACTGCAGTCTGAGCTTGGACTACGAAATTATAATTTTAACTACGAACGTTTATAACTACGAAATATAAAAAATTTGAATTTCATAACAATCTATCGATTAACGTGTATACCACCACCACCAAAAAGGACATTGTTCCAATACGCGTAACTCAACAGAAGGAGGAAAAGCA
Organism: Ophion ellenae; assembly: GCA_963210295.1. NCBI lineage: Eukaryota > Metazoa > Arthropoda > Insecta > Hymenoptera > Ichneumonidae > Ophion > Ophion ellenae. Next base: position 13,095,851 of record OY723386.1, read on the forward strand.
CATCAATTTGCAGTACATGCAAGATACTGTGGACAACAATGTGCGTCATTCCGTATGGATCAAGAACCTGTCGGGACTCGTGACGAAGCTACTGAGCAAAAGGGGGAATAAAAATATATCTGTGATCGGTATGCAGTTACCATAATATATAGGTAATTATATATGCTATACGAATTAAACAAAACAATATTTCATTTTGCAGGTGATTGCATTACTTCGATTCCGAAGAAAAATTGCAATCGCACGAGGTCGATTGTGGGGCGATAATCGACTGCGCGATCCGACTACCAAGTGACATCAACAAATGGCTCCAATTCACCAACTTTAGCCGGAAAGAGCGACATCCCTTTATTGCGTATGCTGATTTGGAGTGTGTGTTAGCAAAGACCGATGGGGAGAACCTAGCAAAAGATATGTATCAACACCATGAAGTGTTTAGTATCGGATATTATGTGTGCTGTTCGTATGACGAATCACTTTCTTCGAATCAGTCACGCCGCAGTGCTGATTGCATATCGTGGTTTGTCGAAGAACTAAAAAATCTAGCACTGCGGATAAGAGAAATTTTCTGTGATAATGTACCAATGGTATATTTAAAACCGAGTAAGTGGGCTAGTTTTCGAGCCGCAACTCAATGTCACATATGTAAGAAACCATTTCCGCAAGAAGATGTACGCGTTCGAGATCATTGCCATCTGACTGGGCGCTATAGAGGCCCTGCCCATTCCAACTGCAAGTTAAATTACGAACAGTAATTTTTCATTCCACTAGTTTTCGCATTTCATAATCAAGGAAGTAGCCACAGCGTTCGAAGGAAGAACCGATGTGCTTCCAATCAGAAAAGAGAAATGCATCTCCTTTACGAAGCATGTTGAAATTAAAGACGGTTCAAAACACAACATCCAATTGTGCTTTATCGACTCATACAAATTCCTCAACACCAGTCTCGACAAATTAGCATCATTCTTGACCGAGGACAAACTCAAAATTTTACGCACACAATTCCCAACTCTCTCGACAGACGATTTCAATTTGCTGACGCGAAAAGAGGTCTTCCCTTATGAATATATTGATGACGTGAACAAGCCAGACGATATTTGCCTACCACCACGTGACGCATTTTACCGTTCCCTAACGGATGCTCCAGTATCCAAGAGCGAGTACACACATGCTGAGAACGGTTTGGGAGCGGTTCTACATTTGAACGCTAGGCGACTTTAGCGATTTGTACTTGAAGACAGATGTCTTGTTATTAGTGGGCATGTTCGAAAACTTTCGAAATACATGCGTCGAGAGCTATGGCCTAGATCCCGCGTATTACTACACATTGCCCGGATATACCTGTGAGGCAATGCTAAAACACTCGAATGTCAAGTTTGAATTACTAACGGACATCGACATGGTTATATTCGTTGAGCGGGGTATACGCGGTGGTCTGAGTCAATGCTCGAACCGATATGCACATGCCAATAACAAGTACATGGAGTCGTTTGATCCATCGAAAGCATCATCATACTGCATGTATTTTGATGTCAACAATTTGTATGGATGGGCAATGCGTTAAACCTCGCCATATGGAGATTTTCTATGGGTCAACGACGTGTCTAATTTTGATCCATCATGCATCGCGCTAGACTCACCTATAGGCTACACCTTTGAAGTCGACTTGGAATGTCCCCAATCTCTACATGATGCGCACAAAGACCTGCCGTTTTGTCCAATACATGAAAGACCGCGGAGTAAGCAGGGGGAAAAGCTGTTAGCAACTGTCTGCGATAAAAAGCACTACAACATACACTACCGAAATTTACAACAGTGCTTACGTCATGGAATTTGCCTGATGAAAATCCATAGAGTCCTACAGTTTACACAATCCCCATGGCTGCGTTCGTATATTGAGTTAAATACCCAGTTTCAAACGCTTGCCAAAAACGATTTCGAAAAGAATTTATTCAAATTAATGAATAATGCGGCCTTTGTAGATGTAAAGCTTATAACAGGGCAGATATGGCGCAGAGGCAATGATTGCAAAGCCAAACTTCCGCAGCCGAAGTGTTTTTTTTTCGGAAAACCGCGTTGCCGTGGAATTGCGCACTCTCGAGGTGAAATTCAATAAGCCGATATATGTGGGTATGTGCATACTCGACATATCCAAAACGTGCTTGTATAGATTTCATCACGAGTATATGGCACCTCTGTATCGCGATAAGTGTAAAATCATGGATACCGATACGGATAGTCTCATGTATGACATTGAAAGCGATGATATATATGCATATAATACATATATATCATAACATAAAGCGCGACATTTCAAAATTCAATACAAGCGATTATTCAGCGGACAATAGGTATGGTATACCGCTCGTCAACAAGAAGGTACCCGGTCTCATGAAGGACGAATGTAATGGAGCAATTATGACCGAATTTATTGGACTTCGATCAAAAATGTACGCGACATGTGTTGAGGGTAAGCAGGAAACTAAAAAAGTTAAAGGTGTCAAGAGCAGTGTCGTGACTAGGGCAATTACATTTGACGATTTTGCTCAATGCTTGAAGAAAAATATTGAAATGGAGCGTAGTCAAACGTGCATTCGAACAAAATTACACAAAGTCTACACCATCCGTGACACAAAAATCGCTCTGAGCCCACATGACGATAATCGGTATATCATACCTGGGACCTCTGATACCCTACCATGGGGACATTATAGAATACCGTCGTAAAAAGATATGTAAACTTTTTTTTCTACCACGTTGATTTTTTTTTTGTAAAATTGTGTACATTTTTGTGAATATTGATGTTTAAAACTCGTGAAAATTGTGTATATATTTTGTTCACTCGATGTATAGCTTGTTAAAATTATGTTTGTTGTTGTAAATATTTAATTGTGTAAGAATGGATTTATTATTTTCTGTAAATAAAGAAACGGACTTTTTATAATGCCATGGGTTTATTCACGCTATCCATCTCCTTGTACCCACGTTCCACGGAAAAGGGATTATCGACGGCGAGAAGGGAAAAAAGCAAGCCTGCTGTGGAGTTGGTCGGGGGCCTTGGAGGAATACATGCGGAGACGACCAGCAGTTTAGGTTAAGTCATAAAACATAAATATAAATATATTTTTTAATTTTCTTTATGGTCGACTACAAACCAGATTTATTTTTCCAACTATGGTGGCTATTGTCGAAACATTAGATTACCACGTTCGACTAACATTCGATTACCACGCTTATTCAATACTGCTTCAATGAGATAGATATCGGGGTGCTTGACCCTGAGAAGATTTTGTTCGTAGCGTAACCACCGGCGATCGGTTCATCTTTATGGTCATTCAAGTGGTACGTCACGGGATGAGTTTTTTTCACACAATATATTGTAAATATTTCGGTTGTCTAGTTTGGGGCGTAACCCTTTTCGAAAACAGTCTTAAATTTGCCGATTATCATTTTATCACCAACGGTGAATTTTGGTGATGTTTTCATTGGAGTCTTTTTGAAAACTTGCTGCAGTTGCTTCTCATTTTCCGCGTAGACATTTCTCGGTTTCATCTTAATAGTGCGATGTACAGAATCATTAGATTCGGCTACTAGATTATCAAGAATATCGATCCACTTATAATGACCACGAAGACTAAATTGCATCCACATCTTATTCTTCAATGTACGATTGAAACGCTCGCAAATGGATGCTTCCAAGTTGCTATATGTTGAATACATGTGAATATGGTACTTTTTCATGAGGGCCTTAAAGTCACAACTGTAGAATTGTTTTCCATGATCGACGTGTAAGTTCTGCGGTATGCGTCACTTAAGGAGTATCGCCTTCATTGCAGCGGCTGCATCTTTGCCACTCTTACTTAGCATTAACACGGTCCAGGCGAATTTTGAGAAGGTATCGATGACGTTGAGGAGAAATTTGTGTTTGGAGTTGTGACGCGCGTATGATGACTCGTTTTTCTTGCTTTTCTCGTTCATTTTCCAGTCCAATCAGTCGTTCATCCAATTCAGCAATGACGTGTGAATTACGCGTCACCAAATCTTGTAGAGTTTTGACATCGGCCTCGAGAGTCCTCGCAATGTCTCTTATCGTAGCTTCAAGTCCATTAACCAACAACTGACTACTCTTATTCATTTATTTGCGTATGTTCTTCCTGATAGCTCAGGATTTCTTTTGTAACGCACTTAGAGTGATGGCATCATCTTCTCCTTCCGGATTTGCAATGTTACATAATCGTTTCCGCCCCAAGTCATAATGACTTGCGGTCAGTCTAAAGCCAATTCCAGGTCAACCTGGAGGACCTTGCTTACTGTGGAGTACACTCCTACTTAATGACGTCCATACACATCGACACTCATGATGAGAATGCATACATTTTCCGATGTCGAGTTAATAAATTATTTCAGCTTCACGCAATTCCTCAATAATCGATATAATTTCATTCGCATAAGCTGAATTTTCTGGCTGCTTGTAATGCCAGAAGTAAGCGAAGACGATCTACTAGCTCGTTTGGATTGTCCCAATAAATATAGTCCGATTGGGTGTTTTTTCTAGCAAGCTTATACTTTGGCATACCCTGTCCCACATGATGATCGACTATATTTGCTATATATGTGTTCAATTTGTGGCTGGTGTTACGTTGTATAGCCTCATTAGGCTTATTGAATTTTTTGTGCGCATTCGTCGAGATTACTATCTTTTCATAGTTTTTCAAATCGTCCGGTGTGAGAGTTGCGACATTGGGCACTTTTTCAAACAGTAGCTCCGTTAACCCAACAGTTTTTACATAATTCACATCTCCCACATGAATATGTTGACAGTCGAAAATTATCGGAGAATTACCAATAATTATTTTGTTGCTTGCGAGATTCCGTACACCATATAATACATCCGAGCTTGTCTTTATATTTGTTTGTAATAGCAGGATATATTCACGGATCAATTCATCGACAATTTGCGAGTCATCATCATCCTCATATATTAATTTGAACGAATCTTGGGTTTCACTCTTGAAGGAATCTTGTGCCTCGTTCTTCAATTGATGTTTCACCCTATTTAACGCTTCTCCGCCTTCAACATCATCACTCACTCTTTCATCCTTAATTTCCTCCTTTGTCACCCCATCGTTTTTATATGACACCAATTTCTGTAATGTTCTCACTATAGGCTTAAACACATATTGCATTCTCTGCTCACCGCTATCTTTTCAAATTTTCATCATCCGATGCTTTCGTCTGATTGCATCGCTCGCCTTGGCAATTTCATGAAATACATATTTTTCTCGCAACAGTTGTTCGCTCTTCATGTTGTCACTGCCGTGGCATGCACAATACTGTCTCTCCAACTACCAGCGATGAGTCATTTATCAATGGTGAGAAAATAATCAAAACTTTGTCTATGTCGACCTTCGTTAATAACGCTATCCTTATCAATCGTGACAAATGCATACTTGTCGGAATTGCAACATTTAATGCACATATTTAAAAAGCATGTATAAGTCATATCCGTATTAACATGATCGTTAGACGTGTTTGAGATTCATATGTTTGAGATTCATGATTGAGAGCACGAAATTTTCATTATCTCTCACCAGATGTTTGGGGATACGAGTGTACGTCTGACAAAGATAAAAACTGACAACAATCTCGTGTCTTCCCAGGGAAAAGAAGGCCCGAACATTATGCTATTACTTGTTCATTCGCCTCGAATAGATAATACTTATACTTGGGCTGCTTCAACGATTTGGAATACAAGTAAATGTTCTCAAATCTCAAACCATTCGGATGGAAGATGAGAGTGAGCAAAGCGTTGGTTTTCCCACAATTCGATGGACTGCAAAACAGTGCACGTATGCTATCCGGCAATGAATTCCCATGACTTTTTTGTGTCTTCATGCTCCCACTGTTTTCAACAAACACGTCGAAATTTATCACGGGGAGTCTCTGACTCCCCGTGATAAATTTCGCTCGCCTTGGCAATTTCATGAAATACATATTTTTCTCGCAACAGTTGTTCGCTCTTCATGTTGTCACTGCCGTGGCATGCACAATACTGTCTCTCCAACTACCAGCGATGAGTCATTTATCAATGGTGAGAAAATAATCAAAACTTTGTCTATGTCGACCTTCGTTAATAACGCTATCCTTATCAATCGTGACAAATGCATACTTGTCGGAATTGCAACATTTAATGCACATATTTAAAAAGCATGTATAAGTCATACCCGTATTAACATGATCGTTAGACGTGTTTGAGATTCATATGTTTGAGATTCATGATTGAGAGCACGAAATTTTCATTATCTCTCACCAATTGTTTGGGGATACGAGTGTACGTCTGACAAAGATAAAAACTGACAACAATCTCGTGTCTTCCCAGGGAAAAGAAGGCCCGAACATTATGCTATTACTTGTTCATTCGCCTCGAATAGATAATACTTATACTTGGGCTGCTTCAACGATTTGGAATACAAGTAAATGTTCTCAAATCTCAAACCATTCGGATGGAAGATGAGAGTGAGCAAAGCGTTGGTTTTCCCACAATTCGATGGACTGCAAAACAGTGCACGTATGCTATCCGGCAATGAATTCCCATGAATTTTTTGTGTCTTCATGCTCCCACTGTTTTCAACAAACTGGTCGAAATTTATCACGGGGAGTCAGAGACTCCCCGTGACAGTTGAGCCAGGAAGCCAGGGAGCCTCCGATAGTTTGCATCTTGGACGTCATCTCACACACGACTAACAATGAAATCATATGAATTGGCTTCTTATAGGGATTATCAATCAGTCGCATATTGTCTTTAGACATGATCGTGCATGGCAAGAGTGGTAAAGGTTTAGTCAACCGCCCAATCAACAAACTCCCCGTTGAACTACATCTGCCTGGGTATCAATATTGTGGACCAGGCATAAAGTTGGTCACGCGCCTTGCTCGTGGTGATCCGGGCATTAACCCATTGGATACGGCTTCCAAACAACACGATATTGCGTATTTGAAAAATCCGGATAATCTCGAGGCGAGACATTTGGCGGATAAAGTGTTGGCTGAACAGGCTGGACAACGTGTTACTGCGAAAGATGTTAGTATCGATGAAAAAGCCAGTGCTTGGGGTATGCCAAATACTATGAAGACAAAGAGAAAATTTGGCGTGGGGATAAAAACCGCAAGGGTGGCGTTTGTTTGAAAAAGATAATTGGCGCTGCAAAGACGACAATGATTCAAAGGAATGATCCGCATAAGATTATTCAATCAGCTCTGAAGGGTGTCGTGCAGCTGTAAAGATGCAAGGTGGTAAAGTACGCTCACCTCAGGTTCTATCTGTACCCCATAAAATTGGTAGTTTTTTAGCGTTCCTCGTGCCCATTTCTCCGGGTCTTAGCGCTGCGGGTGCTTTGTCGGGTGGTGCGGCTAGTTTAGCTAAATTGAAGCGATTGCATTAGGTAAGGGTCTACATCTGAAACCGTATAAGCAGGGATTGGGCCTTCAAATCAAGCCAAAAAACTAGAAGTCACGCTATCTCACCGACCGCCACCTACTTAAATATGCATAAATCCTAAAGATTCACCGTTTTCGTGGAGTTTACATGCGCGACACATTGCCAGCGAGCGGACCTCTCAAATGTGAAGCAGCAATTGTAAATTTGGATGAAAATCCCGGTCCTGGAATACACTGGGTCGCTTACCAAAAGACTGGATGGAAAGTCGTGTACTTTGATAGTTTCGGCAATCTTCCACCACCATCCGAACTCATGAGATATTTTCGTGATGGTAGCGTAAATTATAATTATAAGGGATATCAGAGATTTGATACGATTGAATGTGGGCATTTGTGCCTCAAATTTCTTTGTCGACAATGGCAGCACAAAGCTAAATATACAGAATATATATAGGAGGGAAATGATGTGGAGAATTCAGTTGTCAATTTACCAGCATCATGGATGAAAGTTTAGCATTGACTATATCTGGCTCATCATCCATACTCGAGGCGCAATACTTTGCCCCCATCGAACTCTCGCCACACAAAAATTATACTCTCGGTCTCGTGGAATTGTTAATCTTCAACTCTATTTCCAATATCGACGTTGAGCACGATAAATTTTACGTGGGAGATGAGGTGTTGACGATACCTACAGGCAGTTATGAAATAGAGGATATTGACACGTTTGTACAAGCAGAGCTCTCACGTAAAAACATCAAAATTAGCATTAAATCCAATAATAATACGCTGCGCAGTGAGATCGAGTGTGATCGTGATGTAAGTTTTGAGCCAAAAGATTCTATTGGGCATCTACTAGGCTTCACCGCACGCAAATTGGAAGCCAATAAAAGACAAGAATCGGACCTTCCCGTAGCCATTCTCAAATTGAACGCCCTACGCGTTGAGTGCAACATTACCGCTCGCGCCTATATTAACGGACAAAAAGTACACACAATTCACGAATTTTTTCCATCTGTGCCACCGGGCTATAAGATCATTGAAGTTCCCTCCCACGTAATTTATCTGCCAATCACGAGCCGAACGATTGACGCGATACAGCTTCGCATAGTGGATCAGGACGGTGATTTGGTAAATTTCCGCGGTGAAGTGATCACCATACGCCTGCATATAAAGTCGTGATGGGTATAGTTTTCAATAGATCTTCCAATAACAATAAACGGCCATGGATAAAATCGGATAAAGTGCTAACACCTCAAAACGTGCTACTCTTGAAGAGTTTGGGTCTCTAAGTGCGTGGCGAAAGCGTGTAAAAAAGTATTTAGTCTGTGCTCTGTGCATCTGTTGCGTGAAATGGAAGAAGAAATCGTAAACATTCAGACACCCGTGGTCTTTGATGAACCCATCATCCATTGTGAGATTCACGCTCATCAGCCATATGCATCTTCAACCTTCATTAACAGCGATGAAATCCGAATTGCCATCCAACATCAAAAGCGATCCATCCTGCCAAGCACGAGTTCTCTACACATATGTGGGAATTATCCAAGCGTGACGGGGCGCCCACCAACTCTCGTCAACAATGACATGTTTCATTTGTTTGAGGAAGTGCGATATGAATTGAATGCTATAGAAATCGATCGTAATAAGAATGTTGGCATTACGAGCGTAATAAAGGGATATTCATCTCTCTCACCGGCCAAAAGTTCTATGCTCGAGAATACTGGATGGCTCGATGTCGAAGAGACGAAGCAGATTGTAGATGTATCGGGAAACTTTGATGTGTGCATTCTGCTCAGCATGCTCCTCGGTTTGCCGAAGATTATCGTGAAATTGTCGTAAATGCCAAGCACGAGTTAATTCTCACGAGATCAAAGACCGACGACAATGCCATTGTACAAACAGCGCCTGAAGACTACAAACTCATATTGCATAAAATAGAATGGCTCGTACCGTATGTAACAGTCTCGGATCAGCGAAAAATTCAGCTGTTAAAGTTTCTCGCCAAAGATGCACCAATCTCCATGAGTTTTCGAACATTGGAACTGCATGAGTATCCATTGCTGCCTGCCACCTCTAAGCACGTGTGGTCTGTGAAAACCTCGAATCAGCTAGAGAAGCCACAATATGTCATACTGGCGCTGCAAACGGGGCGGCAAAATAAGAACCAACACAATGCGAGCCACTTTGATCATTGTAACCTGAGCGATGTCAAACTATACCTCAACTCTCAATATTATCCATATGGAAATTTGAATTTAAACATTGATCAAAATCAATATGTTCTTCTCTACGAGATGTATGCAAACTTTCAACCGAATTATTACAACAAAGAGGCTGAACCATGGCTGAGCAGGATTGCATTTTTAGAAAAAGCCAGCCCCCCCCCCCCCTCGTTGTCATTGACTGCTCAAAACAAAACGATTCGCTCAAGTCCGGCCCTGTTGACGTGCGCCTTGAGTTTGAATTGGAAAATAATTTTCCGCCACAACTTCAGCATACTGCATGATCCTCCATGATCATATTGTCGAGTACAATCCAATCAGCGGTGGGGTTAAAAAATTGGTATAAAATCATGCCGATAATTCGCGTCCACTTCAGTCAACATGGAGCTTATCGTCGATGTACAGGCCTTCAAGAGGCCCATCAACAAATTTGTCCTAAAGGAGATGTCTATCGCCAAACTCCACGACAAGGATGCTGAACCGCTGATGCTCGCCTTCAACGCACCATTTGCATGGGACTCTTTACCGGCCGAGTACAAAATGACAAACAAGTGGTTGGAACATAATTTTCATGGAATACGATGGGATCACAGCGGCATACTATACGAGGCAGCTAGTAAGGCAATTCGAGAAATCTTGCAAGGAGCTCCCACTATCTGTTATCAAGATTCACGGATCTCGCAACGAAGGTCATCGACTTGGAGATTCTGGACTGTCCATCGCTGCAGAAGTTGCTCGTTCAATCACTCGTTTTTATTTCGGAATGAAAACGAGTCCTCGATACATCAAAACATTTTTTTTTCCAGAGTGCAGCTGTTCTCAGGTGGCCCATCTGCGGTCAAGCCTTTGACTATAGATCTCTAAAGTTTATAGTTTTTCCGAGAAATCCCGACTTGTCAGAACATGTCTCGGGTGTCGGCGAGAGTCGTGACAGAAGTGAACACGCATACCAACATTTTAAAGATTTCGGAAACGAAACCAAACGCATCACACCTGCATCTCATAAATAAACGGCTTTGAAAAGCCGTCCCCTTCATGTATCGCTTCAAATTAACAAAATGTTCCTACCCATATATGGCTATTGCACGTACACGACGTATGTGTGAGTTTTACTGTCACACAGACTAAATATTGTAGAAAGAAAAACACATCGACGCTAATCTTTTTTATGTTTATAATAAATTAGGAGATTTATTAGTTGTGAACGATCACCCCCCACTATCTAACCCCCGCCCCCACAAAACACTCGTCGACAGCGGCTTCCCTCTCTCACCTGTCGCTTTTCGGACCACATGGCTACCCCCTCCACAGAGACCCCTGGCATGACGTGACGTCCCCACGCTGGACCCCCCCCCCTCACCAGGCACTTGGCTCCCCCGCGCTGGACCCCGCCGCCCCGCTCCCTCCTGAGATGCCGCCCCGTAGGTTAGAATCGGCCTAGCCCTTCTACTAATTGATATAAATGATATAAATGATAATGATATTCTTTAAAGTATAAACTGTCGAACTGTATCAAGTACAAACTGTATATACTGAAAGTATGAACTGTCGAGTAGAAGCAACAAAAAAAACGATTTTTTAAAAGTGTTTCACTGATGTAGCCACTTAACCCGTTGCGTCCGTTCGCTCGATCGTTCCTTCAATCGTTCGTGCGTTCGTTGCATTCGCTCGTTGCGCTCGTTCGATAGTTCGTTCCAACGTTTATTACGCTCGTTTAATCTGTCGTTTATTCATTCGTCCGTTGCCTAATCCCTTCGTTCAACCACTGCATTTTCACATGCAAAAGAAGCTTGCGTTCATTCACTTGTTCGTTTATCGGTTCATTGCGTTCGTTCTATTCTTCGTGCGTTCGTTCGTTTGTTCGTTTTTATGAACCGAAATCAAAATCAAACTAAAAAACCAGATATAGAAATTAACATTAAAATAAAAATTCAAAAATCGTATTTGAAATGAAAATTCAAATCAATGTTCCCAAGCTATATTCCTTTTGAAAATAAGAATCGAAATCAAAGTTCTCAAGCTCAAGCGAGATACTTTTAGAAAATCTTGAGATTTTGTCCCCGAGCATGTACTCAATCGATATTTCGCGAAATTAAAATAAACAAATGAAAAACGAAATGAAGAAATAGGTATCGTAATACGAAAATCAAAATCCTCGCTCATCACCCGCGTTCGATATTTCGTTTGTTCATTCGTACGTTGCGAAATTCCTTTGTTCAATCACTGCGTTTTCATATGCAAAAGAAGCTTGTGTTCATTCACTCGTTCGTTCAAAATGAAAATCGCAATAAAAACTGGACATCGTAATAAAAAATTAAAATCGACATAAAAAAAATCGAAATCAATATCGACGTCCTCCTTTTTTATATTTTCCCTCTCCATGCATCGTCGCACGCCGGTGGGAGCGACGCTCAAAATGAAGAGCGAAATAAACCAAATTTAACCGAATTATACATAAAAATAATCCATTATAAATTTGGAGGAAAGCGAAGATGATACTTCATTTCAACAATGAAAATCGGAACAAAAAATGATAAGCGAAATAAGAAAATCGAAATAAAATTCGACGTTCTCTTTTTCTATCTATCATTGTTTCTCTCCATCTCTCCATGCATCACCACACACCTGGGCGAGAGCGATGTTTTGTAACAGGATATCTCTCTTCCGCTAGAGCTCGAGCACTTTACTTCTCCCCCCCCCTCTCTCTCTCTTTCTGTCAAAGTCAAAATCAACATAAAAAATCAAAATCCACGTTTTCTTTTTTTTATTTTGCTCTCTTTGTGCAACGTTGAAGGCCGATAAGAACGATTCTCCAAATGAATATCGAAATCGATCGAATGACCGTGACGAACGCATGCACGAACGAATGAACAGAAATGAAAATGGAAATAAAAAATGATAATCGAACTAAAAAATCAAGATCAGAAATAAGAAAATCGAAATCGAAGTAAAAATCAACGTTCACTTTTTTTATTTCCCTCGCTCTCTCTATTTGCATCGTACGCTTCTAAGTTTGTGAACGCTCGAACGTGCGCTCCATGGCGGATACGAATACCCACGCAAAGAGGAGAGGCCGAGAATGCGGTGCGCTCTATAGCGGGTACGAATACCTGCACAAAGCGGAAAATCCAAGAATACGGCTTCTCCCTCGCGAGCCAACACGTGGCGGAGAAGTCGCCTGTGGAAGCGCGGCACAGGGAGAGTTACCCGGTGTGGCGGAAAAGTTGCGACGCGCGAGAGCGAGAATGATAGCTGCAGCATAGGCGGAGCCACTCGGTGTGAAAGACCCCCCCCCCCCCCCATAGAATTACGGCACGCGTGGGCGCCTGTGCATCATACCGATACTGCGGCGTATGCTAGTGCTGTTGGGGCCAGAGAAGCGCTCTACTCACTCAAGCGCTCACACCGATGGACGCGGCCGCTGCAACTCACTGCCTGCTACCACTACACGTGTGCGATACTCATCAATGTATACTTTCAAAAATTAATACAAATTCAGGGTTTGATCTGAGTCGTATACATCCTCATATCAATCGGCTCAAAATTTCAACTCACATTACCAGGGGGGGGGGGGGCGTCTTGAAATGAGGGGCATCCTGTGTGTAAAAAAACACACAGAAAACACAGATTCCCTTTTTTAATCATACCTCTTTCATTTGAGTTAATGTTTCCTTAGTATTTCTATATCACCGCAAATTTTTCATTCATCATTTCATCATTATTATTTTATCTGTCAGCGTGAATATTTCTCGATCATAGAGCACGTGTATCTCCCCCAGGTACAAGGTCAGAAGATTTTTCCGGTTATCAGCATAATTCGCGATCTCCAGCGGTGAGCCTACTGCCAGATGAACTCACCGCAGAGCGAGGCTATCATGTATCGGATATCTCGTTCTCGAGTAGCTATGCTGACCGGCCAAAATCTGTAAAGGATGCTCTTCATATGCTTTGCAACTTGAGTTGTTCTTCTGATTCCGTCGCGCGTTGAGCTTTGCCAATTGTTGTCAAGCTCTTCTTCTTCGTCTCTCCGTGCTTTTGCGAAAAAACCAAAAGAATGTACCCCATGTGCCTCGATCTCCCGGGGGTGCCTTTCGCATGGCGCGTTTTACGGGTTGACGGTATGAGCGTACACATACGTACAGTGGAGACGGGTGACGTTCGCGAGTGGCTGCGCGAAGCCCTCTTCGCGCTTTGCATACAGCGTTGGGCCGAGGTTGTACCGGGCGCGTCGTGTATCGTCATCCCCGAGAGCTATTGTAAGGTGCTCCGCGGAGACACAGTGCCGTGCACCTCCGAGGGGTACAGTGGTGTTTTTTTATGGACGAGGGATCGCGCACCTCGAGACGATCCCCTTCGCTTCGGACCTGCTCGCGAATCTCGTCGAAAACCGCGGCGTCGTGGCCGTGGCGGAGAACGCCCCGTACCCTCGTGTGCGCCTGTACAATCACGAGGGTGTCGACGTTGCGATGTTATTAATCGCGGCGCTGAACGACGGGTTCGAACCCGTTGCTTTTTACGACGCAGGGTGGCTCGATGAGGGGTTCGGCGACTCGTTCGATCCGGAGGGGCTGGAAAACGAGCCGTGACACTCGCGCTCGTGTGCATGTGTGTGTGTGTGTGTGTGTGTGCGCGCGCGCGTGTAAAAGTGCCCTCGGAGCTCGCCGTCACCAAGAGTAGGGGCAGCAACGACAGGTCGAAACATTTTTTATAAAATTAAAAAAAATGGGGGCCGCTATGGCGATCCCTGGTCCGCTCCGTCCCCTCCACCGCGGCTACTGAGGAGTGGCGGGCGGAGATAGCCATAATTTATATTATTTAAACATTTGAAAAATGCGGGCCACTATGAAGATCCCTGCTCCACTCCGTCCCCTCTACCTCGGCTACCGACGATCGGGGCGGCAGGGGTGCGGTAATCCCCACTCCAACCCCACCACCTCGGCTACCGAGAAGTGGGGGTCGCCATAGTGGCCCCCATACTACTAAGGGCTGTTTTGGGAGCAGGGCGTCGGGGGATTTGTTGAAAAAAACCGTCCTGAATTCAATGCCGAAGAGATAAAGAAGCGGTCACTTCCCCCTCCCCCCTGCCCTCGTTGAAAGTTTGTCAAAATACACGATTTTAAAGACGCGACTGAAAATCGGCGACACTTGTGTGTGTGGATTTGATTCGGGTCGTGTGTGTGCGCGCGCGCGTGCGTGTGTGTTGGTTCACTATCGAGACACACACAAAAAATCCAAACACGCACGAAACCAAACAAACAAACCGATAACACAAACATGCACGCACGCACGCACACACACAAACAAACAACAAACCCAAACACGCGCGGATCCAAACAAACACACCCAAACTCACACGCGGACGCGCGCGCGCACACACACACACACACACACACACACACACACACACACACACACACAGGATGCTGAACACGCATTCTTCCAGTGCCCACGATTCCAAGAAGGAAGAGAGGAACTGGAGGAGGTTCTAGCGGAAGCACCGACTCCAGAGACCTTGGTGGGACCCATGTTGATAACAGAAGAGTTACCATCATGCGATTAGGGCAGCGATAGGTAGTTTCGCTACGGCGGTGCTGAAGAAACTGCGCCAAGAAGAAAAGAAGAGAAGAAGCGAGACAGCGACCATAGCCGCTGATGCTTGAAAAAAGAGGAAGAAAGCCCGTCGGCACCATCGGAGGAACAGCGGCGACTGTGATCACTCTCGCGAAGTAATGCTTGGCGGCGGTCCCACGGGAGTGGAAAAGGTCAATGAGAATGAGGTTCAGGGTTTTAGCTGGTACAGCAAGTGCGCGAGTCCAACACACAGGTGGCAAATGGAACCTACGGTGCATAAAGCATTTCCCCCGCTGAATAAAAATTTAAAAAACACACCCGCACACAAACAAACAATCATCAAACCCAAACAAATCGACAGACACACACACAACAAATCCAAACACACACGCCTACCCACGCACACACACACACACACACGCGCGCGCACGCACACGCACACACACACACGCACACACACACACACACACACACATACACACACACACACACACAGACACACAATTTTCACCGATTTTCTGTATTGTCTTTGAAATCGTGCATTTTGACAAACTTTCAACGCAGGCAGGTGGGCGAGAAGTGACCGCTCTGATAGCTCTTCGGCATTGTATACAGGAAGGTCTTTTCACAACCCCCCCCCCCCTCCCCACTCCCAATTGAGGCGTTGAAATGTCCGTAATTGCGCCATTTTGTCCCTCGTTTCGGCAAACTTCAAAACCCATTAACGTATGGAATTAATGGGAAATATCAGCCCCCCCCCCCCCCCCCCACGGAATATCCCCCACGGAATATCACTTACTATGATGGAATAAACAACATCATGGCGAAAACCAAAATTTCCCGTCGTTTTTCGGAAACGTCCTCAAACTGCATAATTACCTAAATTTGTCTACAGATTTACTTTTGGGTAAAGAATTGTTAGCAAACGTATCAGTCAAGTCGGACGGAATTACGATTAAATTTTCCAAATTATTTAGATTTGTTGGCTCGAGCAGCTGGATCGCAGGCTTGTGCAGATCGACGTCAATGCTGTTGATTGTGATTCAGACGAAATGAGGAAACCACTTATAAAGTTGTCGAAACTGTATTTTCAGCATATGAGGGTAGATGCGCCTAAGATTCGAGTAACTTCGGGTAGGCTTGAGATTAGATTCAAAGACGGAAACCAACTCGTGCAGAGAGGCCCTTACAATCTAGGTACTGTAGAGCGAGAAACTCTAAGACAAAATGGTTGACAAAACCAAATGGTTGAACTTTGGTTGACAAAATGCTCGAGGCAGGAATCGTTCGGGAACGTAAAAGCCCGTTCTCTAGTCCAATCATTTTGGTAAAAAAAACATGGCTCAGACAGATTGTGTGTGGACTATCGAGAATGAAATTCTAACACGATAGCAGATCGTTATCCGTCGCCATTGATTCAAGATCAATTAGATCGCTTGTGTGAAGCGCAATATTTTTCGTCGTTAGACGTGGTAGCCGGGTTCCATCAAATACCTGTCGAGGAAAATTCGATACACAAACTCGCGTTTATTACACCTGACGGACATTATGAATATTGGACGATGCCATTTAGGCTGACAAACGCTCTTTCCGTGTATCAGAAGGCAATTAACAGCGCGTTGGGAGAGTTGAGATATTCTTACGCGATTGTTTATTTGGATGATGTGCTCATATCTGGAAAAACTGAACAAGAGGCCTTAGATCAACTGAAAGTTGTAATCCAAAAACCCGCCGCGAACGGATTTTCATTTAACTTGAGTAAGTGCATATTTTCGAAAGCACTAATTGATCATCTGGGATACACTGTATTGCAAGGAGAGCTGAGGTCCAACCTTCGAATGATCGAAGCCCTGGTGCAATCGCTCATCTCACGAACGCAGACCCAGGTAAGGCAGTCGTTAGGATTAGCATCTTATTTTCGTAGATTTGTATCAAAATTCTCACAGACAGCAATTCCTCTTAACAGGCTGACCGCAGGGAATGCCGAGACAATAAAATGGACAAACGAACACAATGAAGCTAGGCCTAAGCTCGTCGAGTGGTTAACGTCAGAACCGTGTCTCTGTATATTTGACCCTAGCCTACCGATCGAATAACATACTGACCCTAGCGCCCTTGGATACGGCGCTGTGCTCCTTCAACGCACAGAAAAAAATAAACATCCAATTGCTTACTACAGCAAACACACTGTAGACCCTAAAACTCGTTACCACTCATTCGAACTCGAGACCCTTGCAGTCGTAAACACGATAAAACACTTTCGACAATATTTGATTGGCCATAACTTTTTGGGTGTCTCGGACTGTAGCTCACTAAAGGCTGCAAGCTTTAAGACATATTTAACGCCACGAGTGTATCGATGGGGGTCATTCTTACAATATTTTGACATTGAAATTGAATATCGTGCACGTGAAAGAATGGAACACGCAGACTTTCTATCGCGCATCCCCGTCCTTGAAGACAAAGTATTTAAAGTAGTTAAAAAAATTAACAAAATAACAGAATTAGCAGATGTCTGGTCGATCGTAGCTCGGCAGAAAGATGACGGAATAAAAACGCTATACCGCAAAGTATTGGACGGATCAGAAACCACAAAGACTTTCTCGATAAAAGACAAAAACTCGATGCGAACGATAAAAAGGAAAGGTAAACGAATGACACTACCGGTAGTGCCCAGAATGATGGTGAGGTTACTCATCCATCACGTACACGAAAATATTTGCCATTTAGGCTGGGAAAAGACTTCGGGCAAATTATGCGATCTTTATTGGTTCCCTCATATGTCGAAGCAAGTAAAGAAAATTGTACCAAATTGTATTTTGTCAAAGTTGTAAATCAGTTCTGAGATCGACGCAAGCACAGGTCCATCCAGTAGAAAAGGAGAACATTCCGTGGTGTACGATTCACATAGACATCTCCGAAAAATTATCAGGTCCCTCTGAGAAAAAAGAATACGTTTTCGTGATCATAGACACATTCACGAAATTTGTAACGTTAAACTGGATAAACCGTTTAGACGCGTAAACAGCAATCAATCAGGTTGAAAAACATTCGTTTATTTTTGAAGCACCGAAACGAATAATTTGTAACCAAGGTGCAGGGTTAACAAATGCGCGATTTAAGGGGGTCGTCTAGTGTGTCAGATCAAAAGAAGAGAAAACGGCCTTGCATGACTTCTTTGGAGAACAGCAAGGTGTACTCTATGGTCCAGGCATAGCAGATTGATGGTGAGACTATTTTTTTATTATGAATTATATACAACAACTGTCAAACGCGTTTTTCTGAGAACATGATTTTTTCAAACTGCTGCCGTGATATCTCGATGACTATTTGATTGATTCTGCTCAAATTTATACAGCATCTTTAGTACATATATAACTACAAGTTGAACTAAACAATTAAGATTGCTTCATTAGTTTTCTTTTTATCAGCTAAAACCCCAAATAAAAACGATTTAAAATTTTTTTTCCAAAGCGTAAAAAACAATTATTTTTTTGGAATTCTAACTTTCTTATAGTTTCATGTAGAGCCTCAAGTCTTGCGATTAAAATTGCGTTTGGTTTTTTGATTTTAGATAAGCAGAACGGCCGGAATCATGGCAGCAGTGGATCACCTCTTTTTATATATGTGTTCCTGTTGGGCGGTGTATCTCCGACTATATTCTATATAATGACTTCCAAAAATTCACAAAGTTTGTTTAAATGTTAATAAAAATGATATACAATTTATAAATGATTTTATTTTAATGGTTTGTCAAAACAAAATTCCCCGAAAAGCATTAAAAATCGGCCTTCACACTAGACGACCCCGCTAAAGAATTCTGCAACAAAAATAGAATTTTGGTTCAGTTAATAGCTTCGGGAACACCGAGAGCTAATCGTCAGGTTGAAATAATTATGACAACGATAAGGCACATGTTATACATAAGCAAAGCTCAAGGAAAGCAATGGCAGAACGAATTAGGAAGAGTTCAGCTAGCAATATATTCAACAGTTCATAAAACGTTGGGGAAAAGTCCCACTGAGATTTCGTTTGGTACAAAAGTAAAGTCGATTGAAATCGAACCCGTGAAACACGACAGCGTGGTAACTGATAGCGTTGATTTGAGCAAGCTTAGGATTGCAGCTACAGATAGCGTGAGAGCCGAAGGGGCGAAAGAAAAAGCAAGCTCCGATGAGAAGAAAAAAACTGGCAAACCCATCGAAAATTGGAGATTTTGCAGTGTTTCGAAATAATGATAGAATAAAGACAAAAATGGTTGCCAAATATCGAGGTCCATTTGAAGTTGTTGCGATGCTACCGAACGATAGATACCTTGTCAAGAAGGTAGGCGCTGGATTGCGAGGCCGAAATAGCATAAAAGTAACTCATGACAAACTGTTTGCCGCTCCAGGGCGAGTCAGGATAGCTGTGTCGGAGAGAAGGAAAAAGGTGAGAACAAAATTGTATAACAATCTGTTTGATGTGATTTGTGTAATTATTTTAGTGCTTGATCGTGAGTGCAAACAAGGGGTTTTGCAAAGAAAATGAAGGCTATGCATTATGGAACAGACGCAGTCTGATTTTATTGGTTGGTGAATTCTGTTGTCTAATTTTAATCTAGTTCTAATTCTAATCTAGTTCTAATTCTAATCTAGTTCTAATTCTAATCTAGTTCTAATTTTAATCTAGTTCTAATTGAGGCGGATTTATATGTAGAAATCCGCAGGGAGCATGAGACTGTTGGTTATCATTGTTTCAATTTAAGAGTGCGACTTTGGCCCTCGATGTTCGCTGGATTTGATCACTCAGAACCCTCGAACCCAAGGCCTAAGAGTAACTTGAGAATGATTTAATGTAAACTTGTGGGGAATATAATAGTTAGAAAATGTACGGATGTGTCAAATATGCCTACAGAGCTATCATGAGTAAAATATATAGTTAGAAAATGTACGGATGTGTAAGACATGCCTACACAGCTATTATGAGTAAAAGATAATAGTTAGACCATGTACGGATGTGCAAGACATGCCTACAGAGCTATTATGAGTAAAAGATAATAGTTAAAAATTGTAAGGATGTGTAAGACATGCCTGCAGAGCTATTGGTGCCTTGGCAATCGAATTTATGGGGAATTCGTTTTGACACTAGAAAAAAAACTTGCAGTATGGCTGTACAATACTAAAAAAAGGGAAATGATACAGATACAGATACAGATACAGTTTGCACACGCGATATAGAGGCAAGAAAAGCCTGCAGAGCAATGACAGACTTGTAAAGTCAGGACAGCCGAACTTAAACTAATGCTTGTTTGTTCGATGCCAATTTTATTTCAGAAGTAAACTAGACAGATAGATGCTGGGCACTCGAGACGCGTGCTACTCAGTATGGCCGTGTCTCAACGCCATGGGAATGGCTTTTTCAGCAGCGCTTTCTATTTCTTGACGATGTTTATGGAGAGTCAAGTGGTGGGCATCGAGTGACAAAAAGACGACGAGGCATTCAGAGAAGAACCTAGCCCGGCGGTAGTGCGTGGTGTATGATCCACGAGTGTGTTGTGTTGTATACAGGCCTAGAAGAAGTAGGGTGAGAAACGTATACGTGTCGGGTCACGAAGTCATTCCTTCTCGGGTCATTGAGTCGAATTTATAGGGTTATAGTGAAAAGTACCCGAGGGTACCAATCGATTCGTTGCTTTCATCTTTTACACGCACGCAAAGGAGCTACCGCATTTGCAGCTCATACCTCTGCTTACCTGATCTACTCTCCCCGAACGGGAACGAGATGAAATCAACGACCAACTTGACAGGACGGTTTCGAGAATGTGTTATGGATGGTAGGAAAATGGTTGAAAGAGTCGATTTCACATGTTTATCTAGGTACTGAGTGGCAATCGTCCGAGCTCCGTTTCGGCGATGGACTATCCACATCTTCGGCATCGTTTATTGAACCACCGACGAAATCAATGCAGCTTATGTCGAGAATGACGGGGTTATGGCGACAACTATCCTAGTGTACCGACCGAGCCGTTGATTTCATCTTTGACACGTGCTCAAAGGAGTTATCGTTGTATTCGCAGCTTTTACCTCTTCTTACATGATTCACTCTCCCGATCAAAAACAAGATGAGATCAACGACAAATTCAACGGGATGGTTTCAAGAATTTGTTATGGATACTAGAAAAATGATTCAGAGAATCGATTTCACCTCTGATCACTAGGAACTAAGTGGCAATCGTTCGAGCTTCGTTTCGGCGACCGACCATCCACGTGTTCGCCATCGTTTACTGAATCATGGATGAAATCGATGCAGTTTATGAGGAGTATGGCGAAGTTATGGCGATAACTACCCGAAGTACAAACCAAGCCGTTGATTTATTCTTTAGCACTTGCTCAAAGAAGCTGTCGTTGTATTCGTAGCTTTTACCTCGGCTTACATGATTCACTCTCCTGATCGAGAACGAGATGAAATCAACGACAAACTCGACGGCCGGTTTCTAGAATGTGTTATGGATGCTAGAAAAATGATTGAGAGAATCGATTTCACCTCTGATCAGTAGGAACTGCGTGGCAATCCTCCGAGCTCCGTTGGACCATCCACGTCTTCGCCATCGTTTACTGAACCAGATATGAAATCGATGCAGTTTGTCACGAGTGTGGCGGGGTTATGGCGAAAACTCCCCGAATGTGCTAATCGAGCCGTTGATTTTATTTTATACACGTACTCAAAGAAGCTATCGTATTCGCAGTTTATACCTCTGCTGACATGAACCACTCTTCCGATCAGGAACGAAATGAAATCAATGACAAACTCAACGGGACGGTTTCGAGTATGTCCTATGATCACTGGGAAAATCATCGAGAGAACCGATTTCATCTCTGTTCCCTAGACACTGGGCGCCGATCATCCGAGCCTTCAACGCCTACAACCATCATGCAAGTCGTCGATTTCAAAGGCATCCTCTCACTTTGAGGGGAACTAGGCGGAAATTAAGTATAAAAATCGTCGAATGATTTCAGAAATGTTCGACAGAGGGTCCAGGGATCACACGGAGCACTGTTCGTTTTTTTGCTTACGTAACAGCTTGCAGTCGGATAAACCAGCTATGGCTACTTGCATTTAATCTTTGTTATTTGTATAAGGATGTAAAACCGTTTTTTCGCAAATTTGGGGTACTCGCCAGCTGGATAATTCGGATATTGAGAATATCGATAACCTGAATAGAAATCATTTATATGTAAGAAAACAATTTTTAACAAACTCTTATTTAATGTGCTAAGAAGTAGATTTTTTTATCAAGTCACCCGTATGCGACCATAAATGAAGGCTTGTTTCACTTCTCATTTGCATGTTTGCAAAATTGCAAAGCTCTAACTAGTCGGGAAGTGGATTAAATATCGATTTACCCTTTTGCATCTCACAGAAAGTCATTTTTTCTTCATTTTTTTAACGTTGAATCATGCATTGTCACCCCTCAAATGCATGTTTGCAAAATTTCAGAGCTGTAAGTAGTTGAGAAATGGGTGAAATATCGATTTTCCGTTTCGCATCTCACACCAAGTCCAATTAAATAAAAGCTTAAAAAAAAGAAACAAAAAAAACGTGCTGTACCTCGGTACTCTAAACTCTAGACATATTGTGTTGTTGCCGACGTTGTTAATTTTTATTTCTTCAGATAACAATCATAACAGAAACTCTTATTGAATAATATCATCGGGCGTGATAATTGTTATCACCAGCGCAACAACTAAGAATGAAAATGTCGATCAAAGTCGTAATGAAAAGTCAATAATTTATTCGAGATTCGATATGAAAACGTCCAGGTTGAATCTTTGCGATAACGGCGATGCGAAAGAAAAAAACATTTGCTCGGTGCCTCCAAATTTAAGGACACCAAATTATTGATCGTTCTGTGTTTTATTTCTCTGAAAAATAAAGATTACGAATACATTGAACAATCTTATTTTTTATCATTATCGCTCGCGGGTAGAATCACATGGCTCATGAATGTCGGCAATCTTCACGCCTCGGCCCAGAATTCATCGAGCGGTAGAAGACAAAGCGGGAAATGTCACATCGGTCGGCCTGTCATGGGTCTCGAACCCGATTGGTCAACAGGCAGCCTAAGCGAATGATACGCAAAACATCAAATCATCCGTGTCGTCATCTGTCAAACGGTGCGTTCCTCAAGCTTTGCGCGGTCAGAGCGCTCGTAACCTGTCAAACGCACGCTCTTAAATTGCGTACCCAAGATGACAGAAAATAATTGCAGACGATACAAGGAACGTCAAACTGACCGGGCAAGCGAGACAGATGCCTAGCTTCCTTACGCGCTGCCTGCTACGCGACTCGCGCTTAGACTCGGCGCTTATGGAGTTTCGATACCAAAATCGTAATGCTTCTAGACAATTGAAATGCATATCACCGAGAGATTAATTTAGGATGCATTAACTGTTCAAAAATGAATCCGTTTCACCACATACTTTCGAAGATTTTGAAGGTTCAAGTTGAGTTTTGTTCGAGTGCCACGTGCCATGACGGTTCAACTTGAACCTTCATGCATTTGGTAATGCACGTGGTACTTCGTAAACACTAGTTATAGGGCTATAGGGGTTAAAATAATGCTACGATTCAAATTTAAAAAAAACTGAACAAACTGCGATCAGTGTCAGTAATGTCGTGTTAAAAAATTAAGCGGTTTCTCCACTTGGTTCATTAATAATACTCGAAAAAAACTCAACTTGAACCTTCAAAATCTCCGAAACCATGTGGTGAAACGGATTAAATTTTGGACAGTTAAAGCATCCTAAATTAATCTCTCGATGAAATTAATTTCAATCGTCTACAAGCATTTCGATTTTGGTATCAAAACTCCGCAAGTGGCGTCGTCGCTAAGGGCTGGCTTTAGCGCTACAACACTCAGTCGAACGCCGAAATTCTAATCGCTCTCATTTGAGAACTATTTGACGGGAAACAAAACGCCTTGGCAGCTGTACTCGGGGTACCCCCCTGAACTCGCATGTTCGTGTGTGTGTGCGTGTCTGCGTGCGTGCGTGCGTGCGTGCGTGCGTGCGTGCGTGTGTGTGTGTGTGTGTGTGTGTGTGTGTGTGTGTGTGTGTGTGTGTGTGTTTATTGTCACGTGGCAGTTTTCCGGGGTCCCCGGGAAACCCCCTAAAAGCGTCCCACCCGCTCGACGCTCACCCCGAACGTGGACCCATAGAAGGATCAGTGCGAACTTTATTATTCTTTATTTATTTTTCTTGTATCATTTGCGAGGCGCCCACACACACACATATACATTGAGGATTCGGATGAAGGGGCGTGACGAGGATCGGTTGGCACAATGCCGGTTCCTGGTGCCAGACAAAGCTGACCGCATGTTGGCCATAGATTTTGAACCACAGATCTGACCCACCCTCAAAACGGACACCATGTTACTAATCGGGGAGCGACAAACTCCAATGTCCTCCGTGACGTCCCCTAAAGAAATTCAAATGCTGACTCGAGACATTTCATCCAGCGGGTAACGTCATCGAACCTCGTGCGGAAGCGCTTACTCTCGTTTTCGGGGAGAATAAGTAGGGTGCCGATATACTGGAGGAGTTGGTATCAATATCCCACATGTTAAGTACATTAATAACAAAAATTAATAACAAAAAAACAAAAAAATAAGTAACAAAAAGAAAGAAGAAAAAAAGGGAGCCACTATGGCGACACCACCGTTCCTCCCCACTCTTACCCCCACCACCTCGGCTACCCCCACCACGGGCTGAGGAGTGGGGATACGAGTGGAGGTCGCCATAGTGGCCCCCTTACTACTGACAACAATTGCTTACTCGATTCGCTTTCACACACAGCCACCAAGTGGCTTTGTCTGTCACACACTATATTTGTACGATTAGGGGCTTACTTACTGCTGCCTTCGGCAGTCGACCTAGTGTAAGCGAGGCTTATGTTTACAGCCCGTTGATAAATAATTCAGTTTTCCACAACAAAAACCCTTTTTTTGTTTCCGATCATATTTTGCACCCTTACTTGGCGATTTTTTTCTTTGATCGCCCATGAAATAAACGGATCTTGTTGTAGACCCCGATGGCAATGATTCCGGAACTGCTGCATCCCACGACGCTGACTCGAGAGAGCTCTTGATGCATCTTGCATAGCTGACGTCTTGTTCCTCAAGCAGCCTCTTTTTAATAGGGTCACTCCGCAAACCCCATACGAATTGATCACGAATCGAGTTCTCCAGGTTTATTCCGATTTCACACTGGCTAGATAGCTGCTTTAGCTGGACGAGATATTTGTTTCTATCTTCCCCCTCCTTTTGCCGACACTCCTTAAACTTATTCTGAGCTGTCATAATACTTGGCTTCGGTTGAAGATGATTCTTCTTGATCGATTTCATTTCGGCAAAAGTTTTAGTACTAGGCAAATGTGTAGTATACAAATCACGTAGTAAGGAGTATCCATCAGATCCCAATAGCGTAATAAGTAAAGGAACAGCCTTGTGGTCCGGAACTTCATTAGTTACGTTATACTAGTTTCCTTTGTCCGACAACTGGTCGCTATGCAGTGAGCATCTCCATAGCGACGAGTCGTCGGTCAAAGGAAAAATTCGTAAGATTTTCTATTCCGCCTGAAAAAAGCCTCCTAACGCTATTGGGGGTTAGAGCTGGCTGAGCTGCTGTTACCAATGACAGTGATCCCACCAACAGTCCTTCCATTTGCTGTTTTTGCTGCTGCAGAAGATCATACTGCTTCCGCTGTTCGATCAGTTGATTTTTAAAATGCTGCACCTGTTGCGACTGCTATTGTTGTTCGTGAGTGATTTGTTGACTTTGATGATGTAATTGTTTTTGCATCTCACACGTTGCACGTGTTATTGATTCTAATACTTTAAGTTATTGTTTCGTCTTGGCACCGTCGGCCACAATGCTTTCCCATTTTGCTCCACTAACAACAGTTAATTTCATTATTACTTTGTAGACGTTGTATCTACTTCGCATACGAAAAATGTCCACTATTCTTATCGCCAATTGTAACGTTTTTGTGGATCCATTTTACTTTTACGAAGATAGATACATTAAACGGATATAGATAGAATACGAATGGTATATTCATCGGATCGGCACGAAGTGTACGAAGTCATGGTTGTCGACGGAGAGCGAGACGTGGGACGTCGCTTTTGTACTCAACGCTCAAGCGCCTATAACGCCATCTACATCTGGTTATGCTATACATACATTACAAATACTATACAATTACGTTAGTGTGCACTTAAGGGACAATGTGCACTTAAGTGCTTACATTGAGTGCACTTAAGTGTGCACTTAAGGGCTCACATAACCTGGTTAAATATGCGGGGTACAGAAGCGGGTACATCGGAACAAAACCACCAGTATTCGAAAATCCAGTAGAATTTCGTTTTTTCAAATGCTCTGACAGGGCATATTTACGGCGAAGCTACTATTAACACTTGTGCGTAGTGTAAGAAGTCGCTGTGTTTCACCTTCATGACGGCTATTCTTATTGTAATAAGTCTGAGCCATAAAGAATAAATGGTTGAATCATGTATCAAATAAATAAGTGCTAGAACCTTTTTCCGAAAATATTGTAATCTTCGAAGGTCTCGAATCATCTTGGGGGAGAATTTTTCGCCACTATACGATTGCATTCTAGCCGGTTCTATGTGCACGAACGAAGCCAGGTATTGCAAAAGCATATCTATTCCTGCGCCCTCATTAGCGAAATATTGACGGGTGGTCTTCTCCCGTTAATCCTGCGATGTCGTTATTCCACCCTCTACACATGTACAGGGCTACATTCCAATGAGAGGAAACTCTTCGTAGGTACCCAACGAGATAAAACTTGTCGTTATTTGAACCGTTTTCATCTCCAATGTATAATACTTGAAAAGTGAAACATTATTGCTTTTCGAAATTTCTTCGTATCTCGTTCGGTTAAAAAGTAATCGCCGATAAACGAAAAACGGCCAAGTTTTCAAGCGAGCGTTCCACCTCTTGAAAATGGGGTTGCGTCGGAATAAAAAAAACGTGTCGACTTTTTTACCCACCCTACAAACATGCTAAAGTCAATCAAAATCGTAAGGTGACAACTCGCAACGTTTCCTTGTGAGTACGATCTAATGAAGTTGAACTGAAGTGCGAACCTGAGATTGAGTTGGGTAAAATAGAACTTGAGGAGTAGATGGCGTTCAGAATCAAGTTCGAATTTGGTTAGCTTTAATCCAAGTAAAAGCTTAACCCACTTCTGAGTCCCATTCAGTCAAGTTGATTTCTAGTACAACCTTGAGATCGCGTTTAGGAAAGTTGGGTTTAACTCAAAGTCCGAACTTGTGACTCGGATTAAGTTCACGTTCAAGGTCGGACTTGGTGAAACTTTTTAGGTTTGCTTGGGTTCTGATTCAAGTTCGAAACTGGTAGGCTCGAATTCAAGTACGAGCTTGACGCAGATCTGACTTCGACTTAGTTAAGTTGAACCTGAGTACAAACTTGAGATCGCGTTTTGTCAAGTTGAACTGGAATTTGAGTTTAGTCAAGTTGACCTTGAATTCGAGTAAGGTCAAGATGGACTGAACAACGCACTTAGAACTTGAATTGGGTTTAAATTGCAGTCCGAACTTCGTAAGCTTTTATTTAAATTCGAGCTTGAGTGCTCATTCAAGTTCGAACTTGATGAGCGTGAATCCAAGTAAGAGCTTGATCTTTATCTGAGTCCGAGGTAGTAAATTTAAATTGAAGTGCAAACGTTATTTCGAGTTCATCCAATCTTTATTCAAGTATAGACGTGGTTTAATCAAACTGAACTTAAGTACAAACTGTGGACTTGGATTGGGTTCAGATTGAAGTCAAAGCTTGATGGACTTGTACTTAAATTTGACCTTCAGGTCAAGGTTGAACGTGGTGAGGTTTGATTCAAGTTCAAGGTTGAATTCACATTTCAATTTAAATTAGGTGACGGTGACTTCGAGTAGGAGCTTGATGGGCTTGAGTTCAAATGTGAGGATGAGTTCAGACCCAAGTTCGAACTTATATATATACATTGTGACGGAGATATTGTCTCTAACCACGGAAACGGAATTCGAGAACTCAAATCGGGATCTGGTGCGAGAAACCGTTACCTTCGGCCGTTCCTCCCGTGCGCGTGCATCCGCAGTACCCGGGGCGCCAGAGATTTTTTTGTCGCCGGACGTCTCAACCGGACTAAACTGGGGTCGGGGGGATCCAACCCGACCCACCAAACGGAGACTGGAGCTCTCCTTCATTTTTGGTCTCCCGGAATTCTAACCGGGGTCGGAGTCTGGAGGCCTCCTCGATTTTTAATCGCCGGAATCGTGTAACCGGAATAACCTGGATGCACTTGCACGAGGGAGGACGGTTGCGGTACTGCACGGCCGCTCAGGCTGTGGGTTATGGTAGAGGGGTCGGGATTCACTGGGTAGTAGCGTGAACGATCACGGGATCCGTCACTTTCGCGACACCGGAAACGTCACTAATGAAATAAAACAATGGTTTTATTTTATAATGCGGGAGCCGGTGGATTATCCACCCGAGAACTTTTTACGTAGACGAAACGTAATCGCGAACACGAACTGCACGCGGAAACCTCACACGACCGAGAACGAGAGAGCGCACGACGACGTGCCTCTTACGCGAGAACGAGAGCGCGATGTCACGGGCGCGAGAGAGACTCGACACGTTTCTCCATCGCGACGTCTGGTCGACAACTCTCCCACGATATCCCCAAAATCGGGAGCGATCGAGATTTGGGAGACACCCGTCTCACGCGAAGATTCGTTAGCAACTCTGTACCTCGCGCGACCAAGGCCGGCGTACGAGGGATTATGCGAAAGCGAGACAGAGCGCGTTAACAGAAAAAATCTCAACACGCTCGCGGCATCGGACCATGCGAAATCGTCGGTTCAAGCGAGAACTTTATCTCGTATAATGTCGAGAGCTAGAATATTCTGATAGAATATTCTTTTCGGAATCTATATTTTTTGCCCGAGTTACCCCGAAAATGGAACGGTAACAAATCGGGACCTTTTCTCGTCCGTAACATGGAGGCTCTCGGAGATCGCATCCCTGGGTCACCGTGCGAAAGCGGGCAAAGCTTCTCTCCAGAAGCTCGGCGCGGAGGCCTCCAGCCTCCGCCCGTAACCCAAACGTCCCACTCTCCAGCACGATGTACAACTACGGTGGGGCGCCGGCGTTTAAGCCGGGCGTGCACCGATTCCCCGAGAAGCCTCGTTGGGTGCATCTCTCGGTCGGGATTGCTCGGTACCTTGAGCCACACGCCGCTCGACCGAGTTCCGCACGCCAACCTAACCAAAACGAAAACACAACCCAAAACCTCAAACATAACAAGACAAACATTCTAGAGAAAATACCCTTAATACTAACGGATGGGTCGCAACCCGGGTATCGAAAGCATATCTTGATCATCGGTAGCATTTCTGTGACGTGTCTTAAAAATCACGTCACAATATATATATATATATATATATATATATATATATATATATATATATATATTGAGACGTACAGGTCCGTCTCAGAAATAACCCCACCACGTAGTCAGAATAACCGATTTCGGCAGAGGGAAGGGGTAAGCAAGAGACACATTGACATGAAAACAAGGTCAAACAGCTCGGACCTACAGAAAAACCGGTAAAATCCGGACAAACCCACTAATTGAATTAAGGGAAGACGGAAGAAAAGAAAAACCGGTAAGAACCGGATAAGCCTACTGATGAAATTAAGTGAAGACGGAAGAGAAGGGGAAACGAAAAGGCGGTAAAATATGAATATGAAAGGACAGGAAATTTAGGGGAAGAACACTTCTTCTTTGGCTGGAAAGTCGACTAGTACATAGCACATGAGTACTGACCTTAGGGGAAGGAAAGTGTAGTGGGAGGAAAGTCGACCGAACACAAAAAGGTGGAGTCATTAGAGTACCCTTGAAGTTCATAAAAACCTGACAAGTACATAGCCGCCGTGAGTACTGACCTTAAGGGAAGGAAAGCGAGGTGGGAGGAACGTTAAGGAAATAAAAATTTGAGAAGGATAAAAATATTCAAATAAAGAAACGTACAAATAAAAAATATTATAGAATAAGAGAAAAAGTTAAGAAAAAGGATAATCGGAATTATTCACAACATATAAGTAGCAATTATCGAACAGCAAATAGAACATTTGTATTAGGAAAGCATAAAGGGCGAAGAGGTATTTTAATTTGCGAGCGTCCCGATACTCATTTTAAAAGAAATACACATCCACACGGGCACACCTACACCGAAAAAACGTAAACATTGAGCGAGCCTGCGCGTCACGATCCACCGCGCCACGATCGGTAGAGCGACTAAGGGAGGGGGTAAATATTATCGACGCATGATAATTGATGCGGGTCGCGCCCGGAAGGGTTTACCATCCGAGTAATAACGAGAAGTGAGCATTTACCGACGTTGCGGAAATTACAAGAACAACACAAACAACACACTACACCTACACAAGGCGGTCTTTTCTATTGTATCGAGACAAATAAAAAATGAACAAAATGTTTTTTTTTATCATAAAATACCAAAACACCCGAGTCTCAACTAATTTTTTCCCTGGTCGAGTCCCGAACCAATGAATTTATTTGTAATGAATTCCGACCCGTTCCATTTTGGCGCCCGAACAGGGACTCGGCCAAAAGAAAGAAAGACTCGTAAAAGGGTGGTAACAAAATTTTTTGTAAAATGGAACCGCGTAATAACGAAAACTCCCTTCACTGAGAATCAACGACGGCGGGTGGATTGTTAGAGGAAGCCCGTCAAAGGGATCGACAAAATATGGGGCGACTATCAGCGATCGGACATAGGCAGGAAGAAATAACAAATGAAGAAACGTTTAATGTCAGCCAAGGCACGGTCGACCTTAAGGGGACAGCAACTGAGGACAGTGAACTGACAAAGGCCCTGATAAAATCCATGAACAATATCCGTAATGAGCAACGCAGAGAACGTATCACCAAACAAGCGGAAATCAAGCAGCAGGAAGACAAATGCATCGTGAGGTCGCGTCAGTTGCACGAGGAAGTAAACAAGAAAATAGGGAATGAAATTCAGAAAATTGAAGAACGTACCGAACGAAAGATCGTAATTGCTCAGAAGATGATAGAGCAAAGTCACGATCAGATCACGAAAAGAAAATGATGAGAAGATTGAGGATTTCGACACTCAGATGAAGACTATCCGGAGGACAATATCCTAGTTCCTACATTCATCGAAGGATGGGGGAAAGTTGTCACAGATCACTCCAAACGCATCACGGAGTGTGAGAAGAACATCCAGGCTCAGAACTCGGTCACCATGGGCAACACTACATGGGGAACGGAATTTAACCTGTCAGGCATACGCAGCAAAGCAAAAACCACCGACGTATAATGGCGATGGCAGAGAACGACCTATGCGCTTTCTGAGGGACTTCAAGGAATTTTGGCGAATCACCGGAAATACAGATCTATATTTCCCAATCAGCCAGTCACTTCGAGACACGGCCAAGGATTGGTGGAGGATCGTAGAACACAGAGTCAATTCAATCGAGGACTTCGAAAAAAAATTCCGTGCACGATATTGGAGTCGAGACGTCCAGGACAAAATCCGCCGAAACCAAGAATTTGGAACGTATGAATGAATGGACATCGTATGACCCGAGCGGAATATGCAACACGTATATTTGGAAATGCCAAAGATCTGAGTGAAGGCCCGGCAGAGGAGCAAATTATCCGACAGCTGGTAAATCACTTTGATGAGTCCATCAGAATGGCAGTACGGGTGAGTGGGATCGGGACTATCGACAGCTTCCTGAAATTACTGGAAAGTATGGACGAATTAGGACCGCCGAACTGCCAACGATCAGCACCACGGAGAAAAGAATACCTGCCCCAGGGGCATGGACAGTGGGGCGGTAATAGGTTTGGAAGAAACGGAGGACCACATCAACAAAACCCTACAATGAACTGGCAACCAGAATATACGAGACGACCACCACCAGCACCATTCCAAAGGCAGCAACAATGGCAGTCAGCATACGAGGACGGCAGAACATCCCTGAACCCAGCCGCATCGCCATGGAGTCCAAGTCATCCCGGGGGACCAGCGACTATGAACACGCCATCTAGAGAGCAACAGGAGGCACCAACATCCGGCACGCTAAATGGGCAATCTGCGGGACGGGTACAGGACCAGGGAAACTGCTAAACGCTGCGCCCGAAACGATGGCAATTTCGACAGTAATCGAACCATCACGAGGCGCAACGGAATACGAGGAAATACTTCAGGCTGCCATAGAGGAGGCACAATACAGACATAAGAGAAACCTGAAGAAGAAGGAAATATTGAAGAAGAATTGGAACACTCAAGTCGAGACGGAAGAGCAACGTCCCGAGCAGTTAAGGCAACTGGGGATGATCGACATGTCCTAAGATGAACGGATCCGAGCTCGAAAAATACAAAGAGAACAAAAAAAATGGAACAACGAGAAGGGACGAGCAAAAATCTTTTCTGGTCACAAAAGTCCACTAAACAAATCGACAAAACAGGGAAGGAACAGCCGCTGGATCAGAACCCAGCGGGACAAATTACAGTCGGGAGCAGCATCCGCAAAAATCAAGAAATCATGAAGCTGGACAAGACTATGGGAACTTTCGCGAGTAATTTATTCCTCATGGAAAAAGGCACTGACGGCACTCCAGAACACAGATTATCCAAAATGTCCAACTCTACTGATCAGCGTCGACGGAATCGCAGTGGGGATCCTCATCGACGATGGTACCGAGATATCATGTACATCCGAAAACCTCTACCAACAACATCGCGAGGGACTTAAGCCTTGCTCGATGTGGCCAGTCATGGAAACCGAAGCCGTGGCCATATTCGGAGGGAAAGAAGGACGGATATGAAAATGGCAACGCCAACGGCGTCGTCGTAGCAGAGCGGTTCCGGTACGATACGTGCTGGGCAGGCGGCAAACACATGGGGGACGGCAACGTCGGCGACGTCGGCGTAGCAGAACGGTTCCGGCACGATATGCGCTTGGCAGGCGGCAAGGACATGGAGGACGGCAACGACGACGACGATGGCGAGGCAGGTCGTCTCTGGCAGGACATGGGCCTAAAAAACGACAAAGAAAGGGGGGACGGCAACGACGTCGACAACAGCGAGGCGGAGCGTCTTGGCACGAGATGAGTCTCGGAGACGTCAGCGACGAAGACAATAAAAAAAGCGATAAACGAGTAGATAAATAAATTCTTTTTTTTTAACCATTATTATTCTTCTAACATTTGCGAGCGGCGGTAATATTGCGAACGATTGGAATTAACGAATAAATATTAATGGGCAGCGGCCCAGTAAAAAAAAAACAAGCGAGCGAAAAGTAAAGGAAGGGATAGGCGCAGAGTAAAAATAAATAAAAAATTTGTTTGTGACCCTTCATGATTTGGATGGCTGAAAAGCAATCCAAAACATAAAGAGTCATGGGGGGCAATGAGACGTACATGTCCGTCTCAGAAATAAATAACCCCGCCACGTAGTCAGAATAACCGATTTCGGAAGAATGAAGGGGGAAGCAAGAGACAGATCGAAATAAAAACAAGGTCAAACAGCTCGGATCTACAGAAACACCAGTAAAATCTGGTCAAACCCACTAATTGAATTAAGGGAAGACGGAAGAAAAGAAAAACCGGTAAGAACCGGATAAGCATACTAATTAAATCAAGGGAAGACGGAAGAGAAGTGTGGCGCCATCTCTCGGAAATGGGAAAAGATAAAGACAAAAAGGAAAGAAAGGTCGAATAAAAAGCGAGGAAAGTTTATTTAACAAAGGATGCTTGGGAGGGGGAAGAAAAGAGCGCGAAACCAGCGGTATATAAGGGCCACCTCAAGAAAGGAAAGGCCGACTTGTTTTCAGTCAGCTTCAGAGTGAGTACCGAAACGAGATACTAGTACAGGCTTCTTAAGCGTGGAAAATATCGAACTAGGGAAAGCATTGAACAGGACGAAGCAAGTGAGCACAATAAATTAAAGAATCTCTTTTATTAGGAGGGCCTAAGTACCGGATGCAAGTACCCACTGATGCAGCGGGGAAAGTGACCGTTGAGGAAAGGAGCCGGAATACTAAAAGAAAAGGCAAAAAGAGAAAATTTGGAAGTCTTTTTCAAACGATTTTCGCACGAGTCCCGAGCGGAGATGCTTGTCGTTTACGACTATGGAACGTGGAATTTGCCATAAGTACCGAAATGAGCGCATGTCCGAGCCCGAAAGGCAAGGACAGCGATTGAACAAGGAAAGTGGCAAAGAGGAGCAAGTACAGAAAGGGAAGAACTAGCAACATCCGATGAGAAAAAGTGCGACAATCAGGAAAAAGGATGAAATCAATAATCTCATAGATGTTAAAAAGATAAATTTGCAGAACAAATGAAGACAGCATAGAATTACGAAATTCGAAACAAATAAAGCATCCCGCGTGAATAAATGGGAGAATATCAAATCGGACAGCCATCTGGAAGACGAGATAAAAACACGTACCGAGAGCAAGAGAGAAAGAACAACAATAAAGGGGGCAGTGGCCGAGCAAGGCCGAACCGGCGAAATCGCGAAGACCGCACGACACACACACATAAGAAGACGCGACAATAGGAGTATTTACATTTTCGGAAAGAATGTGAGACTCACACAATTCAAGGATGTGTATACACGAAACGTACACAAATACAAAATGGCGGCCATAAAAAAAGGGAAGTATTCGTTACCCTGGGCAACGGAGGCTCGCGAATTTTCGAGACGTTGTAAGCCCCGCCTCCTCAGTACGCGATAGCCGCGACAGCCAAAGCGACCGAGCGCGCGAAACCACGATACAGGCCTATTCAAAACTTACTTGTATTGTGAGGTGAAAAGAAATCTGAATAAATTTTCGTTTATTTGTTGGGACATCAAGGTTTACTTTAATTTACTCCCTTACCGTGCTTCGAATCCACAAAAATTTAATGTAACTAGGGGTGACCCGTTACAATATATGTATATTCTGGGTGTCCCATTTCAATCTTACTAGGTATGTTGAAGACTCTACCTCCCGGTGGTACTTTCTGGATAGGGCTGAAAGAGTAAAAAATGGTGTTCTAATCTAAAAAATTATGAACTCTATGAAAAAAATGTTCCTACAAAAGTTGTTAGTTTTGGCCTGACATATTGTTTGGTGAAAAAATCATGTTTCCATTTTTTTAAACATGTCGGCCATCTTAACGTCGTCATTTTGAATTTAAGACCAAACAATGTTTTTTTTCTCAACATCCCCTTTGAATCCTAAAAGTTTTATTATACTCAATACTTGTCGGAGCAGTATTTTACGAGATAAATCAGGAGTAAGATTAAAATGGGACATCCGGTATATTGAACTTTCAATATTATTATAAAAAGAATGACTCATCACTCACCGGGTAAGGGCCGCATGCATATGAATCGTCCACTGTAGCAGAGACAACGTCCGCGATAAGCCTGGTAAGCAGGTGCAGCGTGATTGTAAAATGCGAAGTCAGTCTTGCATGGTGAAAACTCGACGCATATGGTATTGCATACGAGTACCTCGCCCTCCCCGCACTGGCAGAGCTCCGAGCACTCGGGCTCGTCGTCCCGGTAGAGCTACACAAAATGAGACGAAAAAAATCCATAAACAGGGTATCCCATTTTTCATGGGGCTAAATAACTCGGAAACGTCAAGGCGTACAAAGAAAAGTTTTTCACAAAAGTTTTGCAGTTTTGAGCAGGCCTTTGAATAGAGTGAATCGAAATGTTTCCAAAAACTTTATTTCCCCTGATGCAGCTGGTCTTCATCAATGTCAGAACTGTTCAAGTTCTGTAACCTCCGTATTTTTTCGACCGAAAAATTAATTTTAATTTGAATAATTCGTATTAATACGAACAAAAATGTATTTAGATTAATTGAAGATTAGTTTATTGGAATATATTTATTATGACGCATAATTGAAGTAGCTTCTTTACTCACTCTCTTTCCTTTGCCTTCGCGGATGTACTGGTGACTTTGCCTTGGTCTTTGAACTACGCAGAATCCTGTAAGAGTAAGCAATGGCGGTAAATCAATATTTTTATTTCTCGCTTAGGTTTCTATCCTTCGAACTCGACCGTAGCGCAATTAGTGAAATGTCTAAGATTTCTTTATTTACCATGTAAAAAATTTTTTTTTGTTAAATTGTCGATTGTACGGAGTCTTCCCCTTTATTACATTGCCCACCATATTCCACTTCCTCATCCCCAGCTTGCGGCCGCCGCCGACTTCCTCATTTGTATCACATTCACGATGATATTTCTGCCATAGGTATAGGGAACTGCGGAAAACCTATACCAATACAGCCGGTCCCAGTGCAAGTACAGCACCTTGACATTATCTGCCGCCCTGATTCTCGCTCCGGCTCTTACTCTGACTCTCACCCTGATTCTTGCTCCAACTCTCACTTTGAGTCCCATCTGACTCTCACTCCGACACTTACCCCGGCTCTCACTCTGCCTCTCGCGGTGATTCTCACTCTGACTCTTAGTCTGACTCTCACCTTGACTTTCGTTCTGGCTGTCACACTGACTCTCACGCTGGCCGTCACTTCGACTCCCACTCTGGCTCTCAACCTGACTCTCACTGCGATATTCACCTCGAACTTCACTCTGGCTCTTAATTCGCCTCCTGATCTGACTCTATCTCCGGGTCTCAGGCAGACTTTCACTCTTATTCTCTCTCTGCTCTTCTTTCCCCGCTACAGTCGTTTCGAACATCGACAGCTCTAGTCGCCCCTGTTAAATACTGGGCCTTCACTCTATCATTCGAAAACCTCTCCACATTTTTTCTATCGTGAACATCATGCCAACCCTGTAGCTCGAGATCTACAAGCGATTGCAAGAATACTCCCGAGAAAAAAAAAGATACACGAGACTGTTTGTTATCAACGATAAAACCTTCACAAGCACCTAGAGACATGTCCCTGAACTTCGCCTGAACAGGGTGTACCGAAATTCGAGTTTAGAAGTTATAGGTGATATTGAGGTTGTGGTGCGTGCTCTTGCGCGATAGGATCCCTACCCTCCAACTCTGGGTGTGTCCTTACGAGCGCACCTCATCGGTTACCGCTATTGTTCCGATACCTCGCTAACGATGCGTCATAGAGAATAACCGAAAAGACTTTTTATCTTCAGAACATAACAATCTATCTAGCCTGTGAAGCTCAACCCCGAATTTCCCTTATCCGGCGCGAATAATACAGACAGAAACAACGTGAGGTTGCGAGTTTCGCCTTCAAAGTATACGAAAGTAATGCCGCGAGAAATAAATGGACTTACGAGGTGACGTTGTCGTCGTTGTCGTCGTACTCGGTGTTGTACTTGGCGCAATAGTAGTGCTCTCCGTGGTGGAAGCCGGCTGCGTGGTCGGAACTCTCGTAACTTCTGGTATCACGTTATCCTCGATGGGTTCCATAACTTCAAGGGTCGTGACGAGATAAGTGGTTGCTGTTGTCGTTGTCGCGGAAACGAGAGGCGTTGCGCTCGTTGTTTTCGGTTGCTGATGTACGTAATGATGATATTTCTTTCTCGCATGATAATCCTTTTGTGACTCGACTGCAATCGTAATAACACCAAACCATGCCTCTCTTAGACACTCAACGGATTTTGCCTATTATGTAGAAAAGTGAAATTGCATCGTTATTGAAAACAACTATAACTCACCAACGCAAGGATTCACCCAGAGCAATCGCTGCCAACCAAGGCAAACGTACAACTGCACAAAATCTGGACCCTTACATGCGCAGTTCGACCTCAACTCTGTTCCCAAAATACCGAGCATCGCTTTTCTGCAATCGCCCGGTGGACCCGCACATTTTTTCGTCACGCTGTCCACTGCGCAGCTTTGCTCGTAGTGCTCCAATTTATTTCTAGGGATAGAAAATTGAAGCATCACACCGATTGGTGATGTTCCTTACTATTCTTCATACACCGTCTCTCAGTAGAAAAGAAGAAGAAAAAATCGTACCGTATTTCAAAATTTAAATTATTTAATCTTTTGATTCTAATAACTTGAAGCTCATTCTACGATTATCGCAAACTGAAGTATCAACTGTCCTTTCCCAATTTCCGATGATAATAATAAGAATAATAACAATAAAATAAAAACGATAGTTACAATTGTTCTAATTTCTTTTGTTGACACTTGTGTGGTATTTTTTGTGACGAAACATCTTAGGGCATCTTAAAATTCGAGTGAGTTGGAATGTTTACAAAAAATTCCGAAAGTTCTAATGTCTTACAAAATTCGAATCCTTTCACCGATTCTCGGCAAATACGTTCCCAACATTCCGACGTTTCAATTTTAATTGTAGTATATCGTTGAGGTATATTCACCTGCAGCTCTTGTCCTCTCGGCAAACCTCGGCGAGGCTGTGACAGGTTGGCATCTCTGCCAGTTCGACCCGTTGGGCACATGCTGGATGCATTTTCTCCTGGGCAACTATACACTCGTCCCTCTTATCCTCGGTTTTTCTGTTGAAGAATAACCCGCGTTTCCGAAGGAAACAAATATATCCACTATTGTTTGCCCGAAAAATACTTTAATTTCGAAAGATACAAATAAATGAGAATACAAAATTGTATATACAGGGAGTCCTTCTTATATCTGTCACCCAAACAAACTCGATAATTTTCTACGTCACAAAAAAATGTTCCAGACAAAAGTTGGACAGTGTGAAGGGGGCCATCAAATGCGACCAATTTTTTTCTATTTCGCTGGAGGCGCTGACGCACTGTGAAGGTCACCTCCACTTTTAAAAATGGATTGGGACATTTTTTTCAACCATCTTGTGGGGCACCACAAGCCACATAATAACATTTGGAGGTCAAAGTCTTCAAGGTCATACAAGGTCAGTATCGATGATACAAATCTGAATATCTCGATATCTCGATCATTACCAAATATTTAGTAGTGATTCGAGATATTTAGATTTGACCTTGACATCGATACTGACCTGTGTATGTCGACAAGCAATGTTTCGATCACTCTCATAATTATTTGATTGATTTTCTGATCATTTTTACCGAAGCTTTTTTGTTTTCAATTAGCAAAATTACATATTGCCTCGTGATCTTTTACCCCTAATCGGGCAATAACTTTTTTCCGAAACATAAATGATCATAAGTAAAACAAACGATGATCCTTGGATTTTTTTGTGCTCCATTTGGGTCCAATCTTGGTCCGAACCCTTAAAAAACAACGGTGCGGAAATAAGTGCGAGCTGGGAGGATCATTATCGACGCAGAATCGTTATGGACTTTTTTACGATGAGCAGTTTTATTGTTGTATTATCATCCATTCATTGTCTACTGATATTATATTATTCAGTAGTACGAGAGAAATATATATATATATATATATATATATATATATATATATATATATATATATATATATATATATATATATATATATATATATATATATATATATATATATATATATATATATATATATATATATATATATATATATGGAGATCCAGAGCCAGAACAGGAGTGAAAAGACGAGGGGTAAATCTTAATATATATACGAAGGGTAAATTCTACAAAGAGGAAAGCGAAGGAAATCAGAGAGAGAGAGAGTCTAGAGAGTCTAGAGACAGTGACCCTTCGGGGGGTTTGAATGCAGGGACTAAGGGATAGGAAGTCAGGAGTGCAAAGAAGAGAGCTAGGAGATCAAACTTTGCAGTCGCTGCAAGTTTCGCGCATAGTGTCGCAAGAGACTCTTTCGTTCAAAAGTTGAAGCAGTTCGTTAAAGGAAGTGTCGAATACAAAATACAAAAGAGCGACACCGAAGAGAACAAACAATACGAAGGCCGAGACAGTGAAAGATCTGCCAAAAAGCGGTTGGGACGGGGGACTGACGGTTAAATGTGAAATAGTGTAAACCGAACTTGAATTCATCGAAGAAAGCGAAAAGTCCTTAAGCATTTTACTCTTCGATGCGCGATTACTAGATATAGAACGTTCAATCATCGCCAATCTGGTGGGTTGACGGCGTTCCAGCAATCTCGTTGCCTATCCGCTGCGAAGGAGGACGGGGCGCTATCCCCACTCGCTTCGATATCTGTTGAAAACTAAGATCTTCCAGGTTCCCGCTACTTTTCCAACAATTGGACGCGATCAGTTATTCACGGCTGATGTGGTCGACAAAGAACGAAAAAGGGACCACCGCAAGAGTAATATCTATTACTCTTGTGGTGGTCCCTTTTTCGTCTCTTTTTCGCGCCCTATCAACCTTTTTAATCTCCATAAGCGATCTCGCTTATGGAGATTAAAAAGGTTGACAGGGCGCGTTTTCCCGACGGGCCCAAATGTTGGTTTCGTTTAGGTTTTAGCCCTGAAAAGGGCCGTTCAGTTGGGAGAAGATCGGGTTATCGGTTTTTGAAAGTGAGAGTCGTCAACCGAGCCAGAGGGATATTTTGAACGGGTGTGAGGTGGGTGTTATGAGAGAACTCGTCGCTTGGGAGAATGTGGAGCTGGTGATGATTCGGAAGGGGACGAGAGTGGGAAGATGGCACGGGGCAGGTGGATGAGCTGCTTGACCACTTTTCCGAAAATGTCGTCAAAGTCTGCTTTATCCTGTACTGGGGAAGGGAATGGGGTGACAGAGAGTGGGATGAGCGGGGCAGGGGGGAAGGTGGAAGAGGACCTTGCATTGCCCAGCATACGGCGTTAATCTACTTGAGAGCTCGTAAAATCGTTCTCAGGTCTGGGGCGTACCACGTGACGATTTCGCCGTTATAGGACCCCGATATCGTCGCCGGCGTTGGAGGTGCCGGTGATAATGAAAATATAGATGTATAACCGTTGGCATTAAAAAAAGAGAAAAAGACAAATCGGGGCTAGGAGGGCGAAAAAAGAAAAAAAGGACGAATGGAATTTGACGTAGTATAATTATTCAATGTATAAAGTTTTACAAATTATTGGAAAAGAAACTAAATTGTGAAGAATTGGTATTTTGTCGGAATTGTGTGAGGTATGGGAGAAAACCTTTCCACTTGTTCAGCAGTCTGGCAGCAGTCCCACGATTTATTTAGTAGTTAGGAGGGATTCTGCGGGAGTATGATTCTTTCCATTAGATGAGCATTCAGAAACGGTTGTATCTTTTTCCACTTGTTCAGTACTTACGAGGTATTTCTTTATATCGGCGGAACCCAATTTTTAAGGGGTGAAACGTACTCTCGAAAATGGCGGTGTTTGTGGTTTTTCGGCGATGATTTTTTTACGGAATAGTTTTATTTTTACGGATAGTAAAAATAGGAATAGTTTTAGTTTTTTAGGAAAATTTTTAAATTGCAACAAGTTTTTCCCCCCAAGGACTATATATTGGAGATGGGAACGGTGCAGATAACAACAAATTTCATAGTATTTATTGCAAAAATGCAATTTCTTCATGACTATCGTCGATCATTTTTAACCGATAGGGATGTAAATTGGGACGTATTTTGCATACATTACAGGATGGAATAGTAGCCGATACGTATGTTTGATTTTCCCGATATCTCAAAATCAAGGGGTTGATACTGCCCTTTGATTTTTATCCAAGAGTAACGTATAATCAGCTAGCCTTTTGGCATTCCGGGTTAAATTCCGGTCAATATTAGGTCGTTCTACACGATTGCATGTTGGCATAAATTATGCTTGCTCCACTCCCTCCTGCCTCCCTCACAAGGAAAACGCTTAAGGTTCTTATTTTCCGACATAGGCAAAAGTTTGTAGAGTTGAAGAGTGTTACAATGAAAGTACAATGAGTCAAAATATTCGATACAAATTTTCTCGTTTCGGCAGAACGGCTCGTTTGAGGGGTGAAACGCATCCTTAAAAACATTTTTTTTTTCTATACATTGTGAATGAGCCAAGATAAGAATGAAGTTCAAAAGGGAAAATGTTGAATTCGTCGACTACCCGACGTTCGTGATAATAACAATAAATAGCGAATTGTTTGTTGCAATAATTCGTCAATAACTGGTAAAAATCACTCTGCAATTTTCTTCTAATATGGGCACATAAACAGGTAAGGCTTTCGCAATTACGGACTAACTCCGTTATTCGGGGAGCAACTAGATTACAATTGTATATTTACGAAGAAATACTCCATCGACCGTTAGAGGTGGTGACCTTCTCGACTCACTTATTCAGTAATCGCAGAACCGCTGTCTCGGACCGACTGACTGATAATCTCTCTTTTATTCATAAGTTTTTTACATCTGTGTTTTGGGACATACATTTTGGTTTTGACTTACTATACCTATTCCTTAGAACTTGACTAGTATATTTGTGAGTGTGTATTGTTTTCGTGTTGTCAGTTTACTTATGTATTAATACTGCTTTAGTACAGGTTGAAACTTGAAAAATATACCTGTTTGTTTTGTGTGTTTTTGCCTTAGAATCTAGCTTAATATTACGGAATATATACAATATTTACAGTATTTACATTTATCACGGACGTTGTCTTTTTCTTTTTATTGCATGACAATGTGGTGTGGGAGTTTATACTTAATCTTGAAAGGCGCGTTCTCGCGTGTGAGTGTGCCTATGTTACTTAGGA
The DNA here is from genome assembly GCA_963210295.1 of Ophion ellenae. NCBI lineage: Eukaryota > Metazoa > Arthropoda > Insecta > Hymenoptera > Ichneumonidae > Ophion > Ophion ellenae. The sequence continues at coordinate 13,138,740 of OY723386.1, forward strand.
TTGGGAGTTCTAATTGGCTGTAGAAGGTGGAGGTTCTGTCGTATATTTCTTCGTATAGTAACTTCATTTTCGCTAGTTCGTGGACTCTTATGTTTGTTGTGTACCATTCTACTTTTGTTATTGATCTGGGTATTTTGTTTTGAAAGACTTGTATTCTTTTTATATTTGATTTGAAGGTATTCCCCCATATTGGTGAAGCGTAAAGTGCGATTTGCTAGATTATTGCAGTGTAGAGTAGTAGTTTGTTTTTGGTACTTAGCGTGCTCTTGTATCCTATGAGGTGTTGTAGCATGCTTTTGATGGCTTGCCCTTTTTTCTTTATTGTTTCTGTGTGTTTTGTGAATGATAATTGGTCGGCGAGGATGACTCCCAGATACCTGGCTGATCTTTTTGGCTCTACTATTGTATTGTTCATTTGAAATGGGGGAATGTTGGTTTTCTTGTTTTTCCTACTGAACATAACGAGCTCGGTTTTTGCTTCGTTTATTTTGATTTTCCACTTGTTGAAGTGGTTAACTATCTGATTGATGTGTGTCTGCACATGGGATTGCGCTACAGCTTTACTCTAAGAGCTTGCGTATACTGCCGTATCGTCTGCGAAGAGCGCTATTTCTGTTTTTGCTGTTTTGGGGATATCACTTATGAAGTATAGAAATAATACTGGTCCTAGTATAGATCCTTGGGGCACTCCCGCTGCTATTTTCTGTTTGTCTGAGTGTTCGCCGTTTGCTACTACTGTGAATGTTCTGTTAGTGAGATATTTTGCTATAGTTTTAATCAGGTAGAGAGGGATGTTGAGTCTGTCGAGTTTGTAAATTAGCCCTTTATGCCACACGGTGTCAAAGGCCTTTTCTATGTCTAGTAGGGCTAGAGCCGTGGATTTGTTGGTGTTAAAGTTAGTGCTTATGTGATTTGTCAGTCTAGCTAGCTGTTGTACTGTGTTGTGCCGTTCTCTGAAGCCAAATTGCTCTGGGATCAGTTGCTTGTGTTGTTCTTCGTGTCTTTTTAGTCTGTTTAAAATGATTTTTTAAAAATTTTTGCTAATGGTTGGGAGAAGACTAATGGGTCGGTAATTTTGGGGAAATAATTTGTCTTTGCCAGGCTTGGGGAAGGCTAGTAGATTTGCATGTTTCCAACTTGTTGGGAAATGGCTGTATTTGAAGCTAGCGTTAAAAATGTAAGTTAATTGTACAATGGCTTTCCTCGGGAGGTGCTTGAGAACTATGTTTTGAATTGCATCTGGTCCAGGAGCTTTTTTGGGTTTTGTGCGTCCTATTGCTTGTGATATTTCATTGGGTGTTGCGTAGCGTATTTCGTTAATGTCAATTTCTGTGTTAATTATTTGTCCGTATTTTTCGTTTACCATTTCACTATGCCTCTGCGTGCCCATGTCCTCAGTCAAGTGATGTACCCTTTCAAAGTTTTCAGCCAGAGCATTGGCTTTTTCTTTACTACTGATGGCTAGTCCACTCGTGCCGTGTAATGTAGGGATATTATTCACTGTTTGTCTGGTAAAGGCTTTCGCCATTTGCCATATTGAGTTGTCTTGTATTTTTAGACTTTTTAACTTTGTTTCCCATGAGTTGTTGGAGTGTTCTCTAATTTTCTGTTTTATCATGTGAGATAGCAGATTGCGAGTGAATTTATATTGCAGGTCTTGGGTAATTTGAAATTTTCTACGTGCTTTGTTTCGATATTTAATTAGTTTGATAATTTCAACTGGAAGCGTGGGGGTTGTGCTTTTTGATTTGGCTAGCGGAATAGAAAGTTCAATAGCATCTTTGATTTGAGTTGTGAGCTCAAGCGCGCAGCGGTCTATTTCTGCTCTGGTCTGTATGTTAGGTTGAAGTGTGATTTTATCATTGAGTAACGTTGAAAATTTTTCCATTCAGCTTTTTTATAATTGAAAAAGTGTCTGTCTGTCACTTGTATCGGTGTGTGATTTAGCTGAATTAAAATTGGGAGGTGATCTGAATCAAGTTCATTTACTGTTTCTATATTGGGTTTAGGCATGTTCTTGGTTAACGCGAAGTCTACCACACTCGGTTGTGCTTGATTATATGGGTAGAGGGTGAAGTTATCCGGGGCTACGACTGCAACATTCGAGAAGCTAGTGTATCTGAATACCACTCTTCCATTTGCGTTATTGTTTGGACAATGTCAGTTTGTGTGTTTTGAATTGAAATCCCCTACAGCAATCACAGAGTTAGCCGTGTTGAAGGTGGTATTTAAATCGACTGTGCTAATTTTTGTTTGCGGTCTGGCGTATACGGAGACTATTACTTGGTTATTGCTTAGTTTAATCCCATGTGCTTCTAGAGATGTTGTGTTGATATTTATTTCCGAGCATGTTATGTTATTTTTAATAAAAATGGCAACCCCTCCCCCTGTGACATTTCCTTGACGATCCTTCCTAAAACACTGGTATCCTGGGATTTTACATTTATGTTTTGCTATCAATTTGGTTTCATTTATTAAGAGAATATCTATATTATATTTTCCAACTAGGTTCATTACTTCCCTGATGTTACTATTAATTCCATTTGCGTTCCAATGCATTATTTGTAATTGGTTTGCTAATGCGTGGGTTGTATTATACATAGTTGAGGACTACGTTAAAGAATACTTGGCATTTTGAAATGTGGTCTTTGCATTCTGCTAGTTTTGCATTCAGTTCTTTAAACATACTGAGCATTTTGTTGAAGTCGCAGAGAGATCTGAGAGTTTGCATTTCTCTTACTATATTTGCAAGTGAGTTACTATCGTTATTGGCCTGCTGTGTGTCGTATTCTACTTTTGTTTGTCTTTGTATGTTATTGGTGTATTGGGTTTCTGCGCTTGTAGTGGGTTTGATTCTGGGATCTCTATTGGTTGTGTGTGTTTGTGATACCTTACTACTATATTATCTCGCTGTCCGCTGTACCGTTGTTCCTCGATGTGCTCCTGCTGAACTGTTGGTCCTGCAGGACTCTGCAGCGGAGGAAAGGAGGCTATCCCCGGTGGTGGCTCCCTCTGCTGGGTTCTGCTGACGTTCTTTGGCCTGATCCCCTGGCGTTGTCTCTCGATTACCCCCTGTAGGTGTTGTTTGTATACTTCACAAAAGGTGGCGTTGGCTGGATGTTCTTGCCCACAGTTTGTGAACTGTGGTTTTGTTTCCGGTGCTTTGATGCATTCTTTTGTGAGGTGCTTGCCCGTGCATTTGACGCACCTTGGCTCTCGATGACAGAATGCAGTGCCGTGGCTGAAGCATTGGCACCTGTAGCATTGTGAAATAATTTTTGGGTTTTTGCAGGTTTCACAGGAAATTATAACCGAGCAGATGCTGCGTATCGTCCTCAGTTGTCTTATATTGGTGCTCGGGTCGAAGGAGGCGAAGTATATAGCTCTGTTCGGATTTCCTTGTGCCCCCAGATTCATTTTCTTGATTTTTATTGGCTTAAAGCCGGCTTCTATCAGGTCGTCAGCGATGAGTTGTTCGTCCAGTGCCGGTAGCCCCTTGATGACGAGCTTCTTGAGTTTTTGGCTTGCGGTCGCGTAGGTGTGGTAGTTGAGTTTTGATTCCGCAAACTCTTTCATCAGTTTTTCAGCATCTTCCTGGGTCTTTGGTTGGATGTTGATCGTTGTGTTTGTAAACTTCAGCGTTGTTCCTTTGAAGTTCTTGAGCATGTTGAGATGAATTTTTGTTTTGCCCTCTGCTTCGATGTTTTCACTGTTAATAATTATCGGTGAAATCTTTTGCGGTTTTGTCGCTGCGGCTGCACTTTTCTGGGATGTCGTTGACATCTCGCTGTCTGTATCGTATTCCGATAGGCTGTCGTAGCGATTCCTCGTTGGGATGTTTGCTTTGATTTTAATGTTTTTGCTGTTGGTGGCACCGGTGCCCGCTGCCTCCGTCACGCTGCGTTTATTGCCAGGTTTCCCCATTGTGAAGATTCCTGTTGTGCTGTCCTTAAGTCCGCTTAGCGCTCTATGGCGCTTTATTAGTTGTGCTCTTTGTCTGCCAAGTATTTTGATTGCGTCCGTACTTTTCACTATTTCCAAACTTTTCGCTATTTGAGGTGTCTGATCTGTCAAAAAACATCTGATTGATAGCTGTCTCGGGTCTCGCGCTCTGCTTTATATACCCGGCCGAAGCGGCCCTCAAGGGCGTTCGTTTGCACTTCGGAAGTACTCGATCGCGCCGTCGAGGTCGAGGCTCGGGCCACGGAGTACAAAAACCCAGCGGGAATAAAAGGTTCGCGGGGCTTTCCGCTTGTGGTGCATGTAATAGCGGGCGCGCGAAACCCGCTTTTTGAAGTGAATACTTCTAATGCGATAACGGATAGGCATTACGAATCGCGCGTGTTAAATGGGATTAGAGAATGGGGGAATAGAAGAGAGGGAAAGAGAGAGAAAGAGAGAGAGGGAGGGGGGCAGAGAGAATACAGGTGACCAATTGAAGCAGCTCATGGCAAAACAAACTTTTTTCCGTCGTTTATCGGAAAAGTCCTCAAACAGCATAATTACTGAAAAAATTTAAGCCATACAGCGAATGTAAGTAGACATGCTCTTGTTACTAGTAAAGGCTCTGAATAATTTTCATTACAGATCAGAGTTACCTTAAGGGGCTATTCTTCTGTGGGGATGAAAAATATCGAATTTTTATTTTTTGCATATTTTAACTCTATTCCATCCTCGAATTGATATACAATTGCTGGTAAAGTGGATTTTCACTTTGTCAACTCAGTATAGCGCTTCAAAGTAGCCGCACTCGGTGTGCGCGCTTTAGTACAGCTACTCGCGGCGGGTCCCTGGCAGCTGTTGGGAACAGCTGTTTTCAATTTATACCTGAGCATACAGATATACACTTTTACTGTATAGTAGTAGTCCCTTTTTTCACTGTGTAAGTAAAAGGACGCTTTACTGGTTAGTATTGTATAGTATACTAAAGTAAACTTTAAACGCGCTTTTCTCGAAACGACTTTTTGTACCTGGCGTCGGTGATTTTGGAAAAACGGCTTAACCAATCGGGCTCAACATGTGACTGCACATTCAGAGTATGTATGGCTATGGCCCGAACTATAATTATTAAAAAATATTAATTTTAACTTATACTTTCGCCCGAATTATTACAAAAAAAACGTGTTTTTCGACCACTTTCGCAAAAAACGACGCCATTTTGTTATTTTGCTACATAAAATAATAATCCTAGATCAGGCCATAGCGACACTCATACAGATTGAGAATCTGCTTGAATTTTTTGTTTCTGATTCCCTGTGAAGCGCAAATCATTAACGCCAGCAACATACTTTTTTCATGCCTTTACACGATTATAAATTGTTAAATAGATATACATTTATATGCAACAAAATTAATTGTTTTCTATTCTGTAAGAGTGTACCTTTAAGCGAAAAAAAAGTTTGTACCGATACATGCAACACTTAAAAAAACATTATTAAAAATAGCTTATTTTTGTAGCTGTCACAGTAGAATAGCCCCTTAAAATAATAATATTATTTCAATCCGAATGTCTCCGCAGGGCATCCGAAGGCCTCCGCAGGCCATTTGCAGGTATAAATGGTCAATAAAGAAGCATTAAAAACAATTTTTTTTAGTGTGCTGTGGAGGACCTTTGTCATGCTGCAGAGACCTGCGGAGGCCTTAGAAGGCGTTCGGAGGGCCTGCGGCGGCCTTCGGAAAAAAAACACCAACAACAAAAATAATAATAATAAAAATAGTAACAATTTTTTGAAATAACAATTTTGAAAAACCACAATTAAAAAGAAATACAAACAGATTAATAATATATAATATACGGTTTCTTGCCTATTATCTAATTTTAATTTCAATTGATTCAATATTCGGTAAATATTCGGAAGTGGGGCTCCTGCTAGAATCAGGCTAATTTTTGTATAAATGGTTCAATATGGCTATCAAACATCATCCTTATCATGATTGTAACGGCGCATGATGTTTCCAGAAAAAAATAACCATATGCTTTTCGGTGGGCACTTCACCATATGCAGTAAAGTACCCACCCCAGTGTTCCACGCACCCCACGATTCCACGCACCCCACGATTCCACGCACCCATCGCGTACGGTGGCGTAGAACACTGGGGTGGGTTTGTTGGGCACCTTGGATGGGTGCATGGAATCGTGGGGTGCGTTGAACACTGTGGTGGGCGGGTGCACCTCGGATGGGTGCGTGGAATTATGGGGTTCGTGGAACACGGGGGTCCCACCCCAGTGGGAGGCCACCCCAGTGTACTACGCACCCTACAATTTCACGCACCCATCCAAGCTGCCCCCGCCCACCCCAGTGTTCTACGCATCCCACGATTCCACGCACCCATGGAATAATACGCCATTCATTTTCAATGAGGATCCCTGCTTGCATCTGCGCTGCAAGCAGGGATCTACGTCCAAATGTTTAAATAATTTTTTTGAAGAAAAAAATGTCGTGCGCCGTCATAATATTACTTCGTATCATCTGCTATGATCATTAAAAGAAATAAGAAGAACAATTAGCCTGATTCTAGCAGGAGCCCCACTTCCGAATATTTACCCAATATTCTTTTCAGTTCCATCCGAAACTGCTCTATCTGGAATTAAACGTCGAGGACTGTGCGATGATGAAATACCACGTGCCACTGCTGCGTGTTTCACCTCAGTTACCAAAAAAGATGGAAAACGAGTGCAAAATATGAGCGTGACTACAGAGTTCGTCGGGCTTCCAGTGATTCGGAGAAACTACGAAAAGAAATTGCTGTGAAATATGGACGGAGGTATCGAGCTAAAAAAATCGGAAACCGAGAATAATTTTTGAAAAAGGGAATCACATTAAGTACACTCTACGGTAACTTGTCTATCATCCAATTACTTACAAACGATAATATAAATGAGAGTGGTCAATACAGCTCAGAATAAGAAAACAGAAAAAATGTATGGCAATTTCCCACCTAGAAATAATACTGGTTTTATATTTGCACAAATAAAACTGATTTACTATCCACATGCGAGTTAATTCCGACTTTCTTGCTAGCCCTATTAATTCATTCACCCCCCCCCCCCCCCGCATCTGAGACATCTACAGAAATAATTAGTTACGTCAGCGGAATGCAAGTGAGTATTTACTTCCGGCGCGTTTGGAATACACCCAGACAGATTTTTTGTTACGGTGGTGTCTTGGTTAGCGCGCGTAGGCTCCTTCTTACAGTTTTTCAACGAGTCGGTGTTTCGTGTGCGTCGAAGTGTGCCCAAACATTTATGAAGTGAATCATTGTGTGAGTAATGTGTTCATTAATTACTATGTACTTATGCAGAATCTATCTAGTTGACATAGTTTCGTTGCATTGTGTTTTTTTAAAGAATTGGCAGTGTGCACGATATTTCGGCTTTTTTCGGGTAAGTTTTACAGACCGATCTATATCTGATTTCTAAGCTTTTGAAGAAATTACCCAAACAGAACATTTCAGAATAAAATAAGTAAATATAATAAATTAAGTAAATAAATTTAATACGCGTTCTAGTACTAGTTTAAATAATTACAGAGAGGGGACGGAAAAACCGCCTGGAGACTACGACGCCAAATTGGGGATTGGGCCGCCGTGTCTCCCACGTTCTAATTTTGGTATCAGTGTAGTATTGTGTTAGTAGCATCACTATAGTTTATCTTTTCAATGCTCTGTTACAGGTAGTGCAAGTCGCAGGGACGGTACTCAACGGTAACATTTTTGTGTTTACCAAAGCTGCGTACAATAATCTCACGAATGGTCCATTGGAGAAAAAAATAGGAAAGGAAGTTTCCGCTCAGAATTTTATGCTCTACTTACTGCACGAGAGAAAAGCCAATAAAAGTTAAAAATTAACACGAACGAGAGATCGGAATGACAAATATCAAACTCGGCATGTTTTAACTCATATTACTAGCTTTGTTATGTAGGGATATATATGCAGGGTGGAGGAAAAGTATGGAATCCCCTGGAAATTTCGAAAGGTTGGTTAAAAAAAATTATTCCAGGTCAGGTTTTGAGTAATTTTCAACGAGAAATCTAATGGTGACCTTCAATTTGACCCTCAACCTCATTTTCAAGGTTATTTCAAAGTCAACTTCGTTTTTTTTTATGGGAACGCCTCTTTTTGACATCGGCAATCGAAAGAGCAGAACATTTTACGTTGAAATATGTACTGAAGTCATTAGTGCGGTATGACTTTGAAGGTCAGCTAGAGGTCATTTGAACTTAAGAAAGGTCTGGATTGGATTAACGGGACAATAAGCAAAGCGTTCGCCGTAGCAGACATTTTTAAAAGAAATGTAATTGAACTTTTCTCTGGCCGGAAATTTATTCAATCGTAATTAATTTTTTTAGTATAGTAAACGAATTACCTGTCGATTGACAAATTTATTTTATGAAACAAAAAAAATTGTTTTCAACGAAATAGCTGCTGCTTTACTGCTTGATTTATGAAAAATTACAAACAAGTACACCTACCCAAGTGAAACCCACCGAATTGAATAAAACTTGGCATACGAGTAGAACATTGGGGTTTATTGGGTTTGAGCTTTGTGGGTTTGGGATTTGGGGTTTGTGGGTTTACGGTTGGGGTTCGTGGGTTAGGGGTTTGTTGGTTTTGGGATTGCGGGTAGGGGTTTGTGGGTTTGTGGGTTTGGGGTTTGTGGGTAATCATAGAGCTCATTGTGAAGATCGAATGTATCAACATTGTTGAATGTAAAATTTGCCGCTCTTTCGATTGCCGATGTCAAAAATAGCGGTTTCCCGTTGGAGATGAGGTTCAAGGTCAAATTGAAGGTCACTATTGGATTCCGAGTTGAAAATTGGTTCAAAAATGATCTAGACCGGAGAAAATACTGGACCGTCCCGTTAAATCAGCCCGGACCTTTCTTAAGTTCAAATGACCTACAGCTGACCTTCAAGGTCACACCTGACCTAAGTACATATTTGAACGTAAAATTTCCCGCTCTTTCGATTTCCGATGTCAAAAATAGGGGTTACCATTTAAAAAACCAAAGTTAACCTTAAAAAACCTTAAAGATGAGGTTCAAGGTCAAATTTAATGTCACTATTGGATATCTCGTTGAAAATGACCTAAGACTTAACCTTGAATGTTTATTTTTTTTAACCAACCCTCCGAAATTTCCAGGGGTTTCCATACTTTTTCCCCACCCTGTGTATATATATATATATATATATATATATATATATATATATATATATATATATATATATATATATATATATGAGGCAAATACCTCCGATATTGCAAGTGAGTATTCACTGGTAATATATATATATATATATATATATATATATATATGTATATATATATCGCATTCCGCCGAAACACTAGATCGGCCATCAAAGGTCGAATATACCTGTTACAACATTGTCTTCAATATCGGAGGTCTTTTCCTCATTTGGTCACATGAAGAATACGAGATCACGCTAAGTTCTTGTCCGCTAACTTGCTTCGTTCAGTCAAACAATCGTGTTTTAATATTTGACGAAATGGCAGGGAGAATACACGAAAGAGGACAAATTAAAGGAAACTCCGAGGCAACTCGCAGGGGTACTTAATTGGGTACCTGAAAGCATGCTGCCGGATACGCAAGTCTCCTTTTTGTTTTTCCAGCTTCACTATCCTCACTTCTCTATCTCCCTCACACACACCCGCTGCTTCCTTCCTCCGATCCTACGTCTTCCTTTCTCCCTTTTCCGCAATACATAACACTATAACCAATCCTCGTACGAGAACAGAAATTGGCTTCACGACAGACGGAAACTCGTTTTCTCTCACCCGTTCACCACCTACCCTTTCTGTTTCTCCCTCGCTTTCCCGCGTGTGCTGTGAATTAGTAGACCCGATTACTCACTTGCACAGGCAGAAGGCAATCTCCATGGAGTGCTTGTGATTGGCCTTCTTGTAGAAGTGTTGAAGGGCGTTCATGCACTCGTTACGTGCACAGTTCGAAACATCGCAGTGGTTCAGTACCAGTTGAAGAAGACTCCGACACTCCGTATCATTTCTGTATTTAAGTTTATTAAATCACGATAATAATAATATGAAATATATACATGTCATATGCTATGGTTATTGTACGATTGAATAAAATAAAGATACTGTTACACCAGTCCGTTTTTTAAAGATCTGGCCTTCACATCCCGAGATAAATAAGTCTAAAACATGTCAGTCGTTGCTACGTTGTACCGGGCCTCAAAATCGAATTCTAAATTCCAATTATTAATCAAGGCACCATTCATAATCGCGTTGGCTTCCCGGACTTTTTATTGAGATTTTTTTGCATTTGCGTTACACGGCAACGGGTAAAGGAAAAAAGGGACTGACCTGCACATCGTGTAAGCGTGATGACAAGTGCTGGAGAGTACGAGCCTGACAGGTTGACGAGGTATAGTTCCGTCGATGTCCGATCCTTGAAGATTTCCCGAATTACTCATGCCTACAGAATTTATTTATACAGTGACAAACTTTTGGAGGTAAATACGAGTTTAACATATTTTTTTAACTAATACCGATAATGACCACTATAGTAATCGTAACATTGATGATGATGATAATAGTATTAAGGATAAACAAAATTATTTAGGTTTCAATAATAATAAATTTCGGATGAGGTTCCGAAAACCCCCAACCTCCGAGCGAGCTGAAATTTTACTTAAACCTTCCTCTCAATCTTTTAAGACAATCCTTAAAGGTATTTTTGGCGACTCGCAATATTTATCAAGATATTCAATTTTTGTTTTTCAGTGTAAGGTTCCGAACCACCCCCGACCGATCTGAAATTTTGCACAATCCTTCCTTTTAGTATTTTACGATAAACCCTAAAGGGATTTTCGGCGACTCGCAATAGTTTGCGAGATATTAAATTTTTAAGTTTTTTTTTCATCGCGCGCCGACTATATCTATATCTGTAGCAGATATCTCTCATACCTATATATGTTATCGCGGTCTTTGTTTTGTCCACACAAACGTACCCAAATAAACACAAACAAACCCACACAAACCCAAACCCAAAAACTATTGCGCGTCGCCAGAAATTCTTTAGGGGTTGTCTTAAAATATTAAAAAGGAGGTCTGTGCAAAATTTCAGCTCGATCGGAGGTTGGGGGGTTTTTGGAGCCTTATCCTCAATTTCTATCAATTGGAATGAAAAAATAATAGTATTGATAATGGTAGAAATAATACCCAAATGAAATAATAACAATACATGCATATTCAATATTTATGTACTATTATGACTATTTCATTCGGGTATTATTGCTATCATCATTAACGTTATTATTTTTTATATCAATTGATATAAACTAACATAAATACATCATCATTAAGATTTATATAAAAATAAACAATTTATTGTTATTGTTTTCATTCATTATAAACCATTATAATGCTTAATATCTATATTGAGACGGAGAGGCCGTCTTATATGCGAAAACCCCTCCCCCCGAAAATATGAAGGCCAACAATATTATTACGCGCAGACACTGCCTTCATGCGACCGTGTAAGAAACGACGAGCGAAGGTCTATCTCTCACACTCTCTCTCGGTGGGTAGCCGGTGAAAATATTGAAAATTAAAAGCGACAAAGTAGGGGAAAACGTTCCAGAGAAATCGTTTAAAGGCCGAAACGTTTGGGAAGGGGAACAGAAACGCGGCAAAAGACGGGTATAAAAGTAGCAGTCTGGGGCCACGCAGGGTCTTCTGTTTTCGAACTCCAACCCTGACGCAAGTAGCGAAAGTCGGTATTGATACGAGCTGCAAAGCGAGGAAGATATCGGAGTAAGGAAAGCGTCAGGGGACGGAGTATTGAAAACAGAGCAAAATATAAGAGAATGGACCGGTTGATATTTGACTGCTGACTGCGGCATGATTAGTGAAAAAGCAGCATTAAAGAACCCCGAGTAAGGAACGTGTAATTTAGCGCAAGTAGCGAAAGGGAGTCCTAATGGATACCCAAGTACGGAACGTGCTAATCAACGCAAGTAGCGAAAGGGAGAAGCGAATGCGCTCGATTAACGAAAATGCTACGGTTAGGGGAAAAATAGCAACGGAAATCTCATAGGAAAATTAATATAAGAAACAAAACGGAGTAAAGGAATTTAAAGCCACAAAGTATATAGAGAATCTCAGCTGACGAGAATTAGAAAACATCAGGAAATAAAAATAAAGAAAGAGCAAAGGCTTAGCGCACCGAGAAGTAGAGAGAGAGAAGAACAACACACGAGCAGTGGCCAAGGAAGGCCGAGCTGTCGAATGTGATAGACACGCGAGCGATACACATACACCAAAACACACCCATTTCAATGCACATTCCAAGACACATGTAAACACAGCGGCACTCATACAACACAGACATTTCGTAAACAGACACACACACACATTAGGAAACACACACACAAAGGTCCCCGGGCGACCCACGTACACACCAATGCATTTAAACATAGGCGAATAAACGAGACACGTATACCACACACACACACACCGAAGAGATTTAAAAACCAAAAACCGGCAAGGGTCACCGAGCGACACACACACACACAAACAAATACATTCAAACACACGAATAAGCGAAATCTCGGGTAAGCGAAGCGACAAGCGACGAGAAATAGATGTACAGGCGGATTCAGAACAGGTTGTACAAATAACAGGAAGAAACTTGACAATAAATTGACGACTTATTATGTGCGAAAAAGGTCTCGACATTAATTTACTCCCTGATCGAGTCCCGAAATCCACAAAACTTTAATGTAATTAGGGGCTACCCATTACATTTGGCGCCCAACGTGGGGCACGATTATAGTAAAGACAGACCGATCGCAAAAATGTCGCAACCAGCAGAGGAAATTTCACTCCAATGGGAATCGACAATGGCGGATGGATTACTAGGAGCCGAAAGAGTCAGAGTTCGTGAAAATATCGGGCGGTTATCAGAAATCGCTCCGATTACAATCGAAAATGCTCAAAACAACAGCACGTTCAACGTTAGGCAGAATACCACAGAAATAATGAAGGATGTGGATGCCACTCTGAAATCCATCATTATAGGAATAAACAAATTAAGAGACGAACAACGGCAGGAGAGATCCACCACACAAGAAGAGATAAAAGCACACGACGATGTGTGTGCTGGCAGAAATCTCCGGACGCAAGAAGAGATCAAAAAGGCGTTACAGGAAGAAATGAAGCAGGCAGAAGCGCGAACTGAGAGGAAAATCGTCATTACCCAAAAGCTGACGGAGAAAAGCCACGATGAGTTGAAAAAGAAGAGCGAGGAGGAATGGAAAAAAATAGACGAACGTTTCAAACGAGCAATGGACGGTCTGAGCTCGTTCGCGCAAACTTCGCAGAGCATGGGAAGTGCCATCAACGAAAATACTCGAAGAATTAACAAATGCGAGGACGCACTGAAGCGACAAGGCAACGAATCAATACAAAACATTACATGGAGTGGTGGATTAAACACGAGCCAGATGTATGCGGCCAAACAGAAACCGCCGATTTTTACAGGGGATGGCAAAGAAAGACCCTTGAGATTCCTCAAAGATTTCGAAGAATTTTGGAGGTTTACTGGGGGAGGTGATCTCTATTATATGATCAGCCAATTCCTCCGTGAAACAGCGGAAGATTGGTGGTGTGTCATGCGTGAGCAAATTCAAACGATTAAGGAATTTGCCACTAAGTTTAAAGGACGATATTGGAGTCAAGAAATTCAAGATAAGGTTCGGAGAAACTTGGAATTTGGCGCATACGAATGGGATGGACACAAAATGACACGGCAGAGTATGCCACTCGGATTTTCGGCAACGCGAAGGATCTCACAGAGAAAATGGGGGACGAACAAATCATACGGAAACTCGCCAAACATTTCGATGAGCAGATACGTATGGCGGTACGCGCCAGCCAAATGGAAAGTTTGGAAGATTTCCTGGAGCTGCTCAAGGGCACGGATGGAGATGGCTTAACACGAGGCGAATGTTTTCGAAATTCTGGGGGACCGCAAATGGCAGGTTCAACCCAAACGACCAGATGAGGGATCAAAATAAGTCCTTTGGAAGCAGAGGACCAACGCCACAGGGAAAGCTCTGGGAGAAGCCAAACGCGTGGGCACAACCTCAATGGCGGAATCCTCCCCCTCGATGGGAGAACCGGGGAAGTTCGCTACTGAATCCCAACGCTCCTAACTGGAGGCCGCAAGAAGAAAAACAGACTGAAGAGCACCGACAAAAAACAAATCTCGCGCCGGAAGCTTCAGGGTCGGGAAACGAATAGTGGTTGCGCCCGTAGCGATGAACCTCGATGCCTCGAGAACCCCATCACGAGGTGCAACCAGCGAAGATAAGGAAGAAATAAAAGAAGCACTTAAAGAAGCGAGAAAAAGAGATCACAGGAACCAAAAGAAAAAGAAGAAACAAGAAGAGGAAGTAAACATCGGGACGATGGAAATAGACCAACCCAATCAAAAAAAATAATAATAATCAACCAAGAATCGTGACAAAACGTAAGGGGTGAACGAAGGAAAACCTCCAGTCGATGAGGAAGGTTCAGAAATGGATCCAGAAATGGATGGAAAACAAGAGAAATAAGGAGATGACAAATGAAGAAAAAATAAAGTTCGTAAAAGAGCGAATAAAGAAAAAAGGAGAGACACGAGCGGAAAGGTTTAACCAAACGCACAAAACATACCAATTTCAAGAATGAGAGCTCGTGTTGGTCAGGGCATTAAATGTCTCGGACCCGGCGAAACAGATTACAGTCAAATTTCTTCCTCTCTATGAAGGACCCTATATAATAAAGAAGTGTGTATGTATGGCAACGTACTTGCTCACAGATCCGGCAACGAAGAAAGATCGAGGTAAATTCTCCGCGAGTCTTCTGAAGAAACATAAACAACAAGAAAAAGTAGGGCACAAGCCCGAGGAGGAGGAGCACACTGGAAACGAGCACAAATAATAAATAAGGACGGCCCAACCCCAGAAACACTGCCGAACTAATTAAGGGGGGAGAAGGGAATAAAAGCAAGGCGCGAAACGTTCAGGAGCAGACTAAATGAAACAGGTCACAATAAGTCATAAAGCGAAACAAGAGGTAAAAGTAAAATGCCAACTAACGAGAGTGGACATAAAGAAAACCAAATCGAGAAAAGGAAAGTGGAAGAAGTATATTAAACGGTACAGAAGATAACGTGAGGCGAAAGAAAAAAAAAGAGGAATACTACTCGTCGAGAGTGAAGAACTCTTCGAGGTGACCGATGTCAATATCATCGACTGGTATCCAGGCAAGTCGCTCGGTATAAAAAAAAGGGGGAGAGAAGAGAATATTAAGGAAAAATTAGAGGTAGCACGGGAACGGCGGAACAAATCAAATCAGTCCGCAACCTGACAAGAAAACGACATGTACTACCCGTACCGAAACTTCCCAGTAAGGAGACTGCTACGCGAACACGGGGGAGTGCGTATAATCGCAATATACGACGCAGCGACATTCTTTGTCCACAGGGAGGCCGGAGGGGACCTCGTGAAGATATTAGAGGCTACCGAGAGAAATCACCCGGAAGTGCACCGCCCTCTGGAGGAGCAATTATTCGAAGGTGCCAGCGTTTTAATTCGCCAAGCCAACGATTTCTCGCGAGCCACTGTGGTCAACAGGACGAGCGATGGTAAATACGAGGTGTGGCTGGGGGACTGGGGGACGATCTCATCAGTCCACCAGGACCAGTGTCACACGACAACACGGGGACTACGGCACATCCCATACCAAGCTCTCCCATGCTCCCTCCGTGGCCTTAAGCTAACGGCGCAAGACCCGGCCGATGAAGACGAATCGGAAATATTCCAGCTCTTTAAAAATTACGATTGGGGAATGACCATCGAGGAAACAGATATACAGCGAGGGGGATTATGGGTGAACCTGACCAACATGGCGAGCGGGAAGACCCAGGGGAGCCCAGATCTTGGTGGAGAAAGGATGGGCAGAACCAACAAATACGCAAAGGGAGTTCCCATGGATGCACCGAGGAGAAGCAATCGGCGACCCCGCGGTGCATCAGTGGTACGCCCGGAAGCACCAGGGAGCCACAACAGAAGCGACCTCTCACAATCAACAGCCGATGAGCAGGAGGGCTGAAAGACGGGAACGGGAAGAGCATGACGGATACGACGAGACGACGACTACGCCGAAGAATCGCAAGGCACGGGAGATAGCGACGACCAGGACAGCGAGGAAGAACCACCAGCCACAGGAGAAAGTGACAACCAAGAGAACGAGGAAGAGGGCGACGACGACGTCTCGATTTCGTTGATATAAAAAAAAATAAGTGGAATTGTTAGTATTCGTGTGATGATTTTGTTAAAAGGATGAAGAGATTTTTTTAATCTTTTTTTTTAGGAGCGACGCAAAAAAAACAAAAAAAAGTGGAATTGCTAGTATTTGCGTGATTATTTTGTTAAAAGGATGAAGAGATTTTCTTATTATTTTTTTTTTCAAGAGCGACACAAAAAAAAAGAAAAGGTGGAATTGCTAGTATTCGCGTGATTATTTTGTTAAAAGGATGAAGAGATTTTTTTTGGTCTCTCTTTTTAGGACCGACACGAAAAAAATGGAATTGTTAATATTTTGGTAAAAGGAAGAGAGCTTCCGTGCAAAAAAAAAACATAATATATATATATATATATATACAATATACAAATATATATATATATATATATATATATATATATATATATATATATATATATATATATATATATATATATATATATATATATATATATTGTTACGTCCTGGCTCAACCCAGTTTAGTATAAATGTAAAGAACATCAAATTTATAAAATAATGAAAAGAACGCTATGTATCGCCATCGCGAGACTCGCGGGCTACCGGAGACTCGGGCTATCGGAGGTATGCGTTACCGAAGTCCCGGGCAGCGGAGGTCTTCCGAGTAAAGTAGCGTCAGCAAGATCGCGCCTGTGGGAACGCAGTAGCGAAGTTAATTCCACGACATCAGCGATTTGCCCCACCCGCAAATGAATAATCAAAAGGGACCAATAGTCCCTGACAGTCAGTCTTAGATTCGCGGGCTCACGACAACGTTGGAAGTTCTTTCAAAATGTAAAACTTAATGCAAATATAAAATTACGAAGAGTCTTTCGTGCGCGGCTCTAGAGTGAGCTCTTCCAGCCTCTCTCACCGGAGTCCCCTCATCAAGGGAGACCCGGCTCTTTCGATCCAAACCCAAATTTTATTGTAACTAGTTGTAACTTTCATTTGAGTGTAAAATATAAGTTTAAAGTCTTTTCTAAGGCGAAGTCTAAAGTGAAACATCATTTCAACGACCCACCCAAATAGGGGGACAGCAGGCCCTCCGTCGCCGAGAAGAGACTACGGTCCGACGGAAGACACGCGGCCTGACGACGCTCCACCAACCAAGCTTCAGGAGGAGCAACAATCTATCCGAAATAGACAACGAAAGGTAAGTGAAGTGTTTTCACAACAAAAGAAACGATAAAAGGTCGCCAGCACAGTGTGCTCCTATCCCCGGTCCGTGCCTACGGGCCTAAAAATGGAGCAAACCATAACTCGTGTAGCACGAGGTTGCATCCCGTGCCAATCAAGAAAAAGGCACAACCCTGGGACGTAACAATATATATATATATATATATATATATATATGTATATATATATATATGTTATCACTAGATTTTTTGAAAAAAAAAAAAAATTGTTAACTGTACCGAGCGAAAAGACACACAAATAAAGTCCTCGTAAAACAAATTTTACCGTGTCCAGAATTTTTATTCTTAAGAGAAATCGTTGAAGCTTTCACGAAAGGATTTCTCGAAATATTCAACGATTTCGGGGGACAATGAGACTGTTTATTGTGCTTTCAATTGAAAGCCGGTGCTATGCACGTATTAAGGGGAGATGGATATGAATGAATTCCACAACACGACACGGTTAAAATAAATCTCTATTCTCTTTATTAGTAGAGGCTTAGGCGCCCTCCATGATTGCGTGTTGAAGACTGACAAAAGGAGGCACGCTCCTGCCCTCTCTGGGTCCGTACATTTAACGACCCTACGCGAATTTCAGCGAAAGCGCGCGATATTTGAAGTTCAGTCAAATTTTGATGGACCCGAACCACAAGTTACTTATTATAATAAATTCTTATTGAAGAAAAACAAAGTTACAAACAGAGACGGAGAGGCCGTCTCATATGCGAAAACCCCTCCCCACGAAAATGTGAAGGCGAAAATGTGAATCTCGGGCAAGCAAAGCGACAAGCGACGAGAAATAGATGTACAGGCGGATTCAGAAAAGGTTGTACAAATAACAGGAAGAAACTTAACAATAAATTGACGACTTATTATATGCGAAAAAGGTCTCTACATTAATTTACTCCCTGATCGAGTCCCGAAATCCACAAAAATTTAATGTAATTAGGGGTTACCCGTTACAATATATATATATATATATATTTTTTTGTATCTGCTACGGCGAACGCTTCGCTAATTGTCGCTTTCATGTACAGGGATTTCCCATTTTTTACATTTCCCACCATTTTCTCCAATCCACATCCCTAATCGATCCCCACCTTGCGGCCGCAGCCGACTTCCCCCTCTGTATCGCATTCACCATGACATTTTCTGTCATGGGTATAGGGAAACTGCGGAAAACCTATACCAATACAGCCGGTTACGAGTTCGCTTCCCAGCCTCGGAGCTAGTCGCGTTTCGTAGAGAAATAGCTCACAGGCTACATCCATACACACCCGACACACACACGTACCGGTCCGTGTGCGCGACGTCCGCGTAGAACTGGAGCTACGTCACGCCCATGTTTTCATTTCTCTCCGAAACTACGAGACGTTAATTCGAACCCGCGACCTACCGATGTGCTGATTTCAGAGGCAAGTACGCTAACCACTAGACCAGCACATCGGTTTGTATATATATATATATATATATATATATATATATATATATATATATATATATATATTCAGTATTTATGTGTTATTATTACCATTTTGCTTGGTTACTATTAATATCATTATTATTTACAATTATGTATAATCGACTTATTGCTCCGGACAACGCTTCCTCAGTTTGCGCTGAGAAACATTCACCTACTCCCGGAGGTTAAGCTAAATCTTAATTTAGACTGGAACAATAACGCTGAACAGCACTCGAGCGCTCCAACCACCACCTCGGCTGCAGCCCGGTAAAAATACGCGAGAAAAAATGAATATCACTCTGTGATAGCCGCTCTCTTAAGCCAGAGAGTGAGCGACTACCGCAGTCCACAATCGTGATGCCTCAATAAACGGAGGGATCCAAGGATGACCGCCTTTCAACCGACCGGCTAGAAGCCTATTCGAACCTTATAACAACATTTTACATGCAAGGACCTAGGGAATTTTTGATACGCAAAAATCTTTTGCCGGAAAACATTAATTTCAGCGATTTTTCTACTGAAAACAAGTGTTGTTTTCCGATTTTCGGATTCGCTAGGTACTTCGGAGGAGAGTCTTATCTGAACTCAAATTATTTTGAGTTTATGTTGAAGGTAAAAAATTGGAGAAGAAGTTTTGCCGGCCGCAGGACACTATCAGACATAGGTGCCTTGCTTCATCCAGCTTGAGCGCAACCATTTTGTCACATGAGTTGTGAAAAAAACTGTACATATACTTGAATATATGTAAAGAAACCCCTACTAACAAAATGTTCATTTCATTAACTAGGTACCCATAATAAAATTGTGAAAATTCACCTTTTTCCGGGCCTTAGGCTAGTAGTCTCCCTTAAGGGCGACATCTCCGATGGAGCACACAAATATGATTAATTTGAAGAAAAAAAAAGAGAACGCCAAGTAATT
Source organism: Ophion ellenae (assembly GCA_963210295.1). Lineage (NCBI taxonomy): Eukaryota > Metazoa > Arthropoda > Insecta > Hymenoptera > Ichneumonidae > Ophion > Ophion ellenae. The sequence goes on from OY723386.1 coordinate 13,158,631, forward strand.
GAAAAATCCACACGAAAACATTATCGCTTGTTTTACCATATTAAAAGTTATGATTTATCTCGAAATATTTTTTATTTCTATTTAAGAAGTGATTTTATGATATTTCTCAATTCAAACGTACAAAAAAGTGAGATAAAAGTTAATAATATAGCCAAGCGAGTTTACTGTAAATCTTGTAAACGCCATTTTTAAACCTTAAGAATAATATTTTGCTGAATATTTTATTTTTATATCCAAAATCATATCACCTATATAACAAAAAAATGGTTTCACCATTATATATAGGTACAACGTAAGTACCACACAAGTAATCTGGAAATGTACACTGTATGTGAGATTGTGAGAATTTGAAAATGATGCCATTAATTTTTCCGTTTTCCAAATTGTCATCGCAGATTACTTCAATGCTCTCGGAGCAGCATAAAGCCATCGGTTATTGTTTTTTAACTGTATCCACATTGGATGCGTTGATGTAGCTAACTTAAGATTGCAATCATCTTTGTTTAATTTCAAAGGTTCGTAAACAATTTTGCTCATGCCAGTATTATGTGCGCGAATATGATACTTTGGATACGAACTTTTACAAAAATATGTTGATGCATGAGTTTTACAAGTTTCGAGGAAGTGTTCATCACTAGGCGCGTAAAGCATATTTTTATCATTGGTAATGATGTAGCCTAAATACAACCATATGAAATCACCAGTTCTAAATTCTTGACGATTAGTCATCATATAGTAACGTTCTTTGCTTCGCAACTTGCTCTCCAATAAAATTCTTCTACACTCGCTGACGGTTTTTGTCATCTTCTGTTGTAGATCTTCCAAGTAGTTGTTGTAGATCTTCCAAGTTCGTTGCATGGAATATTACCTTTTTTCTTGAGTCACGAGGCAACCCATGGAGTGTCCCCGAAGACTAGTTCGCATGGTGTATATCCGGTACCTTCGTGTTTCGATGTATTATAATGTAAATTTGCCAAATGATTCTGCTCGTCCCAATCGCCAGAGTTCTAGTTAGTAAAATGTCTCACATAGTCTTTTAATACCTGGTGACTCCTTTCTAGGCTACTATTACTTTGAGGATGGAAGCTTGTTGTCATAATGCGTCGAATGCCCACTATTGTCTCGAAAATGTTCATTAAATCGCTTGTAAAGTTACTCTCTCTGTCAGACAGTATATAGCATGGTATTCCGAAGTACGAAGCGTAATTTTTTATGTATCCGTGAATTACTGTAGCTGCTCTAAAATCTTTGATTGGTACTCCGACAAGAATTTTGTTAAACATTCTTGAATTGCTCAAACGTATTTATTGCGCTGGGCCGACGTAGAAAATGGTCCACAGAAGTCCATTGCGATTTTATCGTAGAATTTCTCGGGGATGTCAGTTATTATCATTGGCATTCGTGTCGGGTGTCGTTTTGCCTTATTTGTCTGGCAACTAGCACGGTTCTCGACGTAGTTCTTTACGTCTTCTCTCAATGTCTTCCACAAACAGTTTTCCGAGTTCCTGTTAAAAGTTGTCTTTGTTTCACCATGTCCGCCTACCGGACTGTCATGATTTTCCTCCAATATTCTTTTTACTTCTTCACGTTCAGGTATTATTGTTCTCTTGTCGCGCAGAATCACCACAGGGTTTCCACGGACAAATTCTGTTAGCCACAAATTTTCTACGACAAAATGGAGCTCCTTAAATTCTTCGGCTAGCGCCAAATATTTCACCTCTTCATTCTTTCTGTGAAGATCGTCGATCGTGATTCTGTGGTTTACGCCCATAGTTATGTGGGATTCTTGACGGTCTTCCTCAGCATAGGCCTCAAGTTCTGAGCGATCTTCTCCTTTGATAAACGACACATCCACGCTACCCTCGGGTATTGGTCTGTTCGTTAAGAAAACCTGATTTTTCAATTAGATAATATACCAGATAATAGTACCAGTATGGCTTGATCTTCATGTTGATCCTTTTCCGTATCTTCAGGATGCCTTTTCTTCGTTTCTTCCATTCGTTGTTCCATTTCCTTCTGTTCTGTTTATTCGGGTAGATTTTCCTTTACGTCTTCTTGTCGCTATTCAGTGTCTGAATGTTCTAGAGATTCTTCCAGTTGTTTTCTCGAGATTGACCTCTATATTTTCTCCTTGATGTACAGATTGGTCTTCGTCTTTTCTGCGGTGACGGCCTTTCTTACTGCGTAATTCGGGTTAATTACTTCGCTTTCTTTTTTTATTCCCTTCTTCTGGTATTGTTTATTCATAGTCGCTTTCTTCTAGTGGGTCATCTGCTTTCACACGACGATGTACCAGAACGCGATTCCTTGATAATGCGTCAGCGTTCATGCTGAGGGTGCCCTTTTTGTATTCTTTTCAAAGTCATACTCCGCGACCATTATTTTCCACCATGCTACACGCGAGTGCGGGACTCCAATATTAATTAATCGAGCAAGTGGCCTATGGTTGGTTACAATTTTGAATTTCCAACCGAATAAATATGGGCGAACATGTTTCACGCACCATACTTTAGCTAGTAACTTCTTTTCCGATTTTGAGTAGTTTTTCTCCGCTGTATCCAAACTTCGGCTTGCGTACGATACCGGATGATCTTGCCCATTCTTCATTTGAGATATCACGCCCCCTATCAGAATGAGTTAAGAAAGGTCGTTTGCATAATTCTGTTTTTGAAATGTTGAGGGCTTCCTCTTGTTCCTCTCCCTAAACAACGACATCTTTGTGCAGTAGTTTAGTTAAAGCCTTGGTTTTAATGCTCTAGTCCTAAATAAATTTTCTGTAGAAGCCCGTAAGACCTACGAATCTTCGTATTTTTTATGTTTCGCGGCCGTTCAAATACTCTAATGCTTTTACATTTTTCCGGATTCGGTTTTACACCTTCTTCGGTAATAATGTGACGTCAGTTTTGCAGTTCTGGTTTCAATTACTCACACTTATCTGGTTGTAACTTCAAATAAGTTTCACGACGTCTCTGCAAAAACGCACGTAAATTTGTATCGTGTTCCTCCAGTGTTTTACCATAAATTATAACGTCATCCAAATATACGAAGAGGATCCTTTCAATCAATACTCTTAAAGCTCTATCCATCATTTCTTGGAACCTCGTAGGTGTATTCTTCAACCCGAAACCCATTTTCAAGTATTCGAAATTGCCTCATTGAGCGCTGAAAAAGTTTTTTTCGTAACTTTTTTCATCAAAGGAATTTGATGGGAACAACTCGCCAAACGCAGAGAAGTCACGAGAATTGCCCAACTGGTCTAGAAGTTCTGATATGTTTGGCAGAGCGTACGCGTATCGACGCGTCTTTTCATTCAATTTCCGATAATCTGCTACTACTCGCCATTTTCTTTTTCCAGAAGCGTCGACTTTCTTAGGTACCATCCATAACGGTGAATTGTAGGGTGACTTCGACTCGTGGAGATTTTCCTTTTCTAACGTTTCTTGGATTTGTCATTCCAAAGCTGTTGCCTTTCCGTTGTACTGTGAATGTGGTCAATACACGTATTTTTTTTGTGATTCGCTGTTCTCATTGGAATATTGACAATTGAATTTCATAACGTCTGCTTTGTGACGCTTCTGATGAAAAATGATTCGACGCACTCTTACGTAAATCACCGCATTTCCTTTGTCCAAAAAGGGGCGACCAATAATACTATCTTTTAAAGGAAACTCATTAGGAACGACCAAAAATATATGTTCTATATCGTCAACAGCGAATTTGCATTTCTGGTCGCAATATATTGGAGTTCTATTAGTAGATATACAGGGCCGATTCTGGCTCAGTTTGACCTCATTTGAGCCCTAGGACGGGCGGGAAATTCAAAAAGTGCTGAGTCATCGGGAAGCATCGAGAATGTTCTAGAAGGTTCTCATGATTAGGGGCGAGGGGGTGAGGGTGAGGGGTGCGGGGTGTTGGGACAGGAGACATTAATAATAATAATGTGGGATGGCCAATATGTAGCGTGACAAGAAAGAGCTGAGAGAGAGAGAGAGAGAGAGAGAGAGAGAGAGATTTGATTTGATTTGATATATTTATTTATGCCCTAGCAACCTATGGGGCAAGGTACATAAATGCGTGGGCTCGCGCTGAGCCAAAAACAATAATAGGTGAAATACTTACGATGCCAAGGTAACAATTTTAACAAATAATAGCGAGACAATTTTTCAATGTTGACGCATGATACATATAAACTATAAACTATAACTATAAACTATGACAACTTCTTAACCGCTCAAGAAGTATTAGTAGCGGAACGCACCGATCACGTTAACCGAGAGCGCTTACACTCAAGCAGGTGACCATGCAAAAGATACTTAAAAAGCGGAAGTGACGTAGCTCGGGTTATCCCGGCAGGCAAACTGTGCCAAAAGGAGTCAGCAGAAAGGCCAAAGGAACCACGAAGTGCAGTTGTTCTATGGCACGGAATCGCGAAGGTAGGTGGAGGCAGTGCAGCCAGATCGCGCGTAAAAGTTACCCCCTCTCTAGTCTCTTACGCGACCATCACACAATAATAGTAGCGGGTGTCCGTGAGCGAGCGACGCTCGGACATCTTCGGAAAGAGTCGAGCGCGGTCGAAGTTTCCCGACGGCGCCTTCGTCAGCTACACTAATACATAGACGCTGAGCACGTTCATGTGCGGCCAAGCCGAAACGAAGGCTTCGAGGGAAAAAGCAATCTGAGCACGACTCGCGTGTGCCGTCGGGTGACGTCGGGTGAGGCTTTTAGATGATTTCAATGCTTATTTAGCTCCTGATTCTCTGCGTTATTAATGTATGCAAAAAAAATGTATCGCGCACTCTGATCGCTTATTTTTTTAGTTTATACGTTAATTTAAATATAATAATAAATCTAAATTACAACTTATTCATCTTCTAAAAAATTGTTCCCCCTTCCTCGCACTCGTCCTTATGCCAAATAAATTATAATTCATAAAAGTAAGCGGAAATATATTTATATTCGTACTATTATATTAATTCTTATACTTTGATCAAGCGATAAAGAATTATCCCCAAAAACAAGCCAATCATCCATCCGGCCGCGAATTGTAAGTACCAGAAAGTGCCCCTATTCTACAGGCGATGAGATGGTCCCGTTGGTAGCGTTCCTGGCTTCGGTCCGCAGGGGTCCCTAGTGCATTTTTTTCTTCAAATTTTTCATAATTTCTCATATTTTAGTCATATTTGAGATTTTCGGAGAAAAAATGATTTAAAACAGATTCAAGTACTGGTCTATTTTCCAAAAACACATGTTTTTTACTGAAAATTCATGATTTCTCATTTTCTCCCGGAAATTTCCCTTTTTTCTATTACCTGAGTGAACGACTGCGGAGATATTCGCAAAAAAAACTCATTATTTTTTTTCCGGTACTTTTTCTTTTTCCTATTGAGTGAACGGCTGCGGAGATATTCAGAGAAAAGTTATAGATAAAAAAAAAGAGATTTTCGTAAAAAAAACTTATTACATTTTTTATCCCTCATAATTCTGAGAAATAATGAATTTCCGAAATTTTTGCAAACATTATTTTCCTTAAGGGATAACACCAGTGTAACGGCCTGCCACGAAGCGTTTTAGACAAATAATACTTGGGGTAATTATTAAGCATATATTGAAGTATATTGCAAAAAAAATTTATGGGAAAATATTACAAAATGGCGACACTGCAGAAAATTCTTCCGAGGCATTGTTGAACTTAAGGTGCTCTGCGGCACGCAGTATAACTTGTGCCAATTTTGATCTGGACGAAATACATTTTTTTAATTAAATCTAGATGAGTGTAGCTAGAGAACCACGTAGGGGATTTTAGTAATGTTGATTTTTGAGTAATTGCCGAGTATTTGACTAAAAATGTTCAATTTCTTTTAAGACAGTTATTTGTTAATAAATATTGTTAAAATTAACTTATCGAAAATTCCCTACGTGGTTCAGTAGCTACACTCATGTAGACTTAATAAAACAAAATTCTTTATTTTAGATTAAAATTGCCACAGTTATACTGCGTGCCGCAGAGATTCGGCATGCTCTGGAAGAATTGCTGCAGTGTCGCCATTTTGTCATAATTTCTGATAAAAATTTATACCATAATACTTAAATATATGCTCAATAAATACCGCAAGTATTAATTGTTTATCACATTTTCTTCCGCCAAAAAAAATATCAAAAAAATCGCTTCCTGTAAGGCCGTTACAGTGGTGTTAACCCTTAAAATCTTTATATAATTTCCGACATTTTCCCGTAATCGTAATTAAAATGATGAAATATTCGGAAAAAATCGAAAAAATTCGGGGAAATTGGGGAAACTCGGATGTTTGCGTAAAAATAATTGTCCACAAAACTCCGAATTCTTCATATTTGTTTCACTTCATAGAAAAATTCGGAAAACTTTTCCGGAAAAAATCGGAGTTTTTGGAAAAAAATTTGCACTAAGGACGCGGGATCGTTATCCGCGCTCAGTGCTTTTTTTTCTTAAATTATTATTACTATTAATTCTTATTTGATTTGTTATTTTTGTTAGTTATCATTATTATTTTAATTAGTCATCTTTCAGTGTCGAAACATTTATCGCGCACTCTGACCGCTTATTTTATTAGTTTGTACGTTAATTTAAATATAATGATAAATTTAAATTACAACTTATTTATCTTCTAAAAAATTGTTTTCGCTTTACTCGCACCCGTCCCTATGCCAAATAAATTGTAATTCATAAAAGTAAGCGAAAATATATTTATATTCGTATTATTATATTCATTCTCATATACTTTCATCAAGCGATAAAGCATTATCATAATGTATCCGGCCGCGAATCGTAAGTACCAGAAAGTGCACATATTCTACAAGCGATGAGATGGTCCCGTTGGTAACGTTCCTGACTTCGGTCCGCAGGGGCGCGGGATCGTTCCCCGCGCTCAGTGCTTTTTAAAAAATTGTTATTACTATTAATTCTTATTTGATTAGTTATTTTTATTGGTTATCATTATTATTTTGATTAGTTATCTTTTAGTGTCGAAAAATTTATCGCGCACTCTGACCGCTTATTTTATTAGTTTGTACGTTAATTTAAATATAATAATAAATATAAATTACAACTTATTGATCTTCTAAAAATTGTTTGCGCTTTACTCACACCCGTACCTATGCCAAATGAATTGTAATCCATAAAAGTAAGCGGAACTTTTTTTTATTGGTTTTTTCCTTAGGTACACGCTTTTCGCGTTTGTTACCTATTCTTCCCCTCATTATGACCGTTCTTTCCTCTACTGTTTACTCCTTTTTTCTCCATCTTTCTATCTGTTCCCCCCTCTTGCGGCCGCAGCCGACTTCCCCCTCTGTATTATATTCATCATGACATTTTCTGTCATGCGTATAGGGAAACTGCGGAAAACCTAACCAATACAGCCGGTCATCGAATTCGCCCCCCAGTCGTGAAACTAGTCTTATTTCGCCGCGAAATGCAGAAGAAAAACATTCCACGACGAAATGTACGCGACTGGGATTCGAACCCGGGACCTCCCGGTCCGCTGGTTTAGTGGCGAGCACGCTAACCCCTAGACCATCGCACCGGTTAAGCGGCAATATATTAATATTCGTATTATTATATTCATTCTCATAAACTTTAGATTTATTATTATATTTAAATTAACGTACAAACTAATAAAATAAGCGGTCAGAGTGCGCGATAAATTTTTCGACACTAAAAGATAACTAATCAAATAAGAATTAATAGTAATAATAATTTTTAAAAAAGCACTGATCGCGGGGAACGATCCCGCGCCCCTAGTGCAAATTTTTTTCCGGAAAATTTTTTCGAATTTTTCTATGAATTGGAACAAATATGAAGAATTCGGACAATTTGCGGACAATTATTTTTACGCAAACATCCGGGTTTCTCCGAATTTCTCCGATTTTTTTCGTATTTTTCCGAATAATTCATCATTTAAATTACGATCACGGGAAAATCTCCGAAATTATATGAAGACTTTAAGGGGTAACACCACTGTAACGGCCTTACAGGAAGCGTATTTTTTGATATTTTTTTGGCGGAAGAAAACAGTGATAAACAAATAATACTTGCGGTATTTATCGCGCATATATTTAAGTATATTGCTAAAAAATTTTATCCGAAAATATTACAAAATGGCGACACTGCAGCAATTATTTCGAAGCATGTCGAACCTCTGCGGCACGCAGTATAACTGTGCCAATTTTAATCTAAAAACAAATTGGTTTTATTGAGTCTAAATGAACATTTTTAGTCAAATACTCGGCAATTACTCAAAAATCAATATTTCTAAAATCCCCTACGTGATTCACCAGCTACACTCATCTAAATTTAATTTAAAAAATTATTTTTTCCAGATTGAAATTGGCACAAGTCATACTACGTGCCGCAGAGCACCTTAAGTTCAACATGCCTCGGAAGAATTTGCTGCAGTGTCGCCATTTTGTAATATTTTCCCATAAAATTTGTTTGCAATATATGCTTAATAATTACCCCAAGTAATATTTGTCTAAAACGCTTCGTGGCAGGCCGTTACCGTGGTGTTACCTCTTAAGGAAAATAATGTTTGCAATAATTTCAGAAATTCATTATTTCTCAGAATTATGAGGGATAAAAAAAAAGTAATAATTTTTTTTTTACGAAAATCTTATTTTTTCATCTTTAACTTTTCTCCGAATATCCCCGCAGCCGTTTACGCAATAGGAGAGAGAAAAAGTTCCGGAAAAAAAATAAGTTTATTTTACGAAAATCTAATTTTTTCATCTTTAAATTTTCTCCGAATATCTTCGCAGCCGTTCACTCAGGTCATAGGAAAAAGAGAAATTTCCGGGAAAAAATTGAGAAATCATGAATTTTCAGCAAAAAAATGTGTTTTTGGGAAATAGACCATAACTTGAATCTGTTTTAAATCATTTTTCTCCGAAAATCTCAAGTATGACTAAAGTTTGCGAAATTATGAAAAATTTGCACTAGGGGCCTCTGCGGACCGAAGCCAGGAACGCTACCAACGGGACCATCTCATCGCTTGTAGAATATATGCACTTTCTGGTACTTACGATTCGCGGCCGGATGGATGATTGGCTTGTTTCTGGGGATAATGCTTTATCGCTTGCTGAAAGTATGAAAATTAATGTAATAATACGAATATAAATATATTTCCGCTTACTTTGATGAATTATAATTTATTTGCCATAAGGACGGGTGTGAGTATGGCGTAAACAATGTTATATAAGATAAATAAGTTGTAATTTAGATTTGTAGTAATATATATATATTTGTAGTAATATATTTAAACATATATATTCGTAGTAATATATATGTTTAAATTAACATATAAACTAAAAAAATAAGCGATCAAAGTGCCCGATACATTTTTGTGTATACATTATTGACGCACGAGAATCAAGATCTAAATAAGCGTTGAAATCATCTAAAAGCCTCGCGCGTGCCGTCGGATGATGTCACGCGCGAGTCGTGCTCAGATTACTTTTTCCCTCGAAATCTTCGTTTCGGCTTGGCCGTACATGAATGTGCTCAGCATCCATGGATTAATGTAGCTGCCGAAGGCGCGGTCGGGAAACTTCGACCGTGCTCGGCTCTCTCCGAAGATGTCCGACCGTCGCTCGCTCACGAACACACGCTACTATGATTGTGTCATGGGCGCGTATGAGACTAGACAGGGGGTGACTTTTACGCGCGATCTGACTGCACTGGGTGGAGGAAGCCTGGTGGAGCATCTTGCAGGACGATCAGCAAGAGAAGGGAGTTTCCGAAGATATGCAGGGGCATTAAGAAATAGGATATGGTATGTGAGGCAGCCTAAGAAATAATCACGCCTATTGGTGACAGTGAGCCATCCCAAACGAAGACGATGAGCAGAGACATGCTCGTTACGTCTTAGGTCAAGAACAAAGCAAACGCAATGATTTAAACGTCGCTGTAGCTTAATCTCTAGACAGGCCGGCAGATCAAGGAGGAGAAGACAGCAATAATCGAGATACGGAAAAATCAAGGACGTAATAAGCTGACTCCTGAGCTCTGGAGATAAAGAGCGTCGATGGTGTTTAAGGCGATAGAAAGGAAAATGGACCTTCTGCGACACAGATGAGACGTGTTTATACCAGGAAAAGGGAGTGGAATAAAAAGAGAGCGAGAGAGGGAGAGAGAGAGAGAGAGAGAGAGAGAGAGAGAGAGAGAGAGCATGTTTTCCGTATAACTAAGGAGACCAAGCAAGGTCAAGAAAAAAGAACGTCTTAGCAACGGGATAGTGAACAACGGAAGTCAGTCAATAGACCGCACGCGACGCAATTTAGCCGTGGCTTTGTTTACGCACGATATTCCACATTATTATAACGCGAATTAATAAACAATTCAATGTAAATAAAATATTATACTCCAATTGGGGGCTCAGCCGGGATCGTGGGCAAAGAACAAAGACGAGGCACCATACCATAAAGACGAAGACGAAAATTGTATGGTGTTCAGACGGGGCATCATACGATACAGACGAAAACGAAATATAATTCAGTGTTCAGACGGGGCATCATACGATAAAGACGAAAACGAAAATTATTCGCTGTTCAGACGGGGCATCATACAACTAAGACAAAGACGAACATTTCTGAGCCCGCTGATTTTTCAGCAATTGAATGAAGAGCCAAAGCGAAAGCACACGGCTTGGCGGTTGGTGGTATGAAAGCCAACCTCACTGCCCGATTGGTGGAAAAGGATCCGATGGGCAGTTGGATGAACAACAATGATATGCATCAGTCAACCGAATTCGCTGGGAGCGAGGGAGAACCTCTTAGCCACGCGAAAAGCAATGAAGACGATAAGCGCAAACAAGAACTAGCCGATCGGGAAAGAGATTTCGAACCCTTCAGATATGAACGCGAAATAGAGTTCAACAGACGCGAAAAAGAATTGATGGAACGTAAACTTCAACTTGCTCGTCGTGAGATAGAAATGCTTCGCCAGAATGAGCGCGCCGCCGTAATACACGACGAACCGTGGGTGCAGGAAGTGCGCAATGAATACGACGAACCGCGAACGCGAGCGATGCACCCTAACGCAAACGTGAGTAATACGTGAGGGACAGGGCGACTCAGCAGCGCCACATCGCTTCGCATGGAATATGAATTTAAAAATGATTGCCGAACTTGTGAGTGAGTTCGATGGAAGAAACGACAACTTTGAGATATGGGAAAGACAAGTAAAATTCATGAAAACACCTTATGAGCTCGCAGACGTCGCAGCTGAGACGCTGATCGGTATGAGACTTTAAAAAAAGCGTTCGAGTGGTTACACTCCAGAGCTAAACATTTGTCGATGACCTTTGACGAACTCATGACTGAATTAGGACTAATTGTTAGAATATCCAATACAACGATTTTGCGGTGTTCTGCGCAACTCGGCACGCACACGACGAACGTACGTACTCATGCTTAATACGCGCTCTCACATACACAGCGCTCTTGCTCCCGTGCTATCTCGTGATCGCACGTCGTCACAGAATCGATCGTGTAAAATTAATTCAATATACGTTACTTTCATTTAAATCTGCATCTGTTATAATTTATAACCTCATACGGAGTTCCTAGTTCCGCTAATAACCAACAGGTTATGGGCCCAGGAGAGGTTTAAGCAGATAAAGTGAATATAAAGTCCAGTATAAATTCGGTGCACGTGGAGATTTGAGGTTAGCCATGACAGACATATTCCGTGCGAACATAACCAAGCTGAACAACGAGAATGACTCCGTTTGGAAATTTAAATTGGAGCTGTTGCTCATCAAGGAAGAGGTATGGAGTCAGGTTAGCACGGATAAACCCATGGATGAAACTGCTGCAGTGGCGTGACAGAGAAAGGATGACAAGGCGCGAGCTATAATAGGCCTGCTTGTCGAGGATTCTCAACTCATTCATATACGTAAGGACACGACAGTTTGCAATTTAAAGTTGAGCGAAACAGGCAAAATGGAAAAGCATGTAACAACAATGCAAGATTTGGTAGATAAACTGACGGCGCTTGGCGAGGAAATAAAGGACCATCTCTTCGTCGCCATGCTGCTGAGTAGCCTACCTGAAACGTACAGTACGTTGATTACCGCGTTGGAAAGCAGATCGGAGGATGAACTAACGTTACGGTTAGTCAAAGGTAAATTGATCGACGAATATAAAAGAAGAAAAGGCGTACCGGATTCAGAGGATTCAAGTTCAGCATTAAGAGCATCGCAGAAGAAAAATGCATCAACAGAAGCCGAAAAACCGTGTTTCTTTTGTAAAAAAAATGGGACACTACAAACATGACTGTTTCAAATACAAAAAATGGAAGGCCAATAAGGAAAAGAAAGAGAAAGTCAACGAGGTGAAGGATGATGATGATCGAGCGGGACCGGTTTGCTTCAGCGTTCATGAAGGATTGAGACAGAAAGATGCTTGGTACGTCGATTCGGGTGCTACAAGTCATATGACCAACGACAAGAAATTTTTCAAGCTTTTCGAGCGAAAGAAGATGCGAGACGTAGCTCTAGCCAACGGTCAAGGCGCAAAAGTATTAGGAATCGGGACCGGTGAACTACGTTGCCTCAATGTAAACAATGAAGCAGTCAAAGTAAGCATTAAAGATGTATTATATGTCCCAGACTTGACTGAAAATTTATTGTCGGTGAAAAGGCTCACAGATGCAGGTCATACGGTACAATTCAAGGGCGAACGATGCGAAATTTCTAAAAATAATATCGTGGTGGCTTCAGCGAATTTGTCATCTAACATGTATGCAATGAGAATTCATCACAGAGCATCAGCAGTCAAAGGAACCGAGCATACTCCAGATTGTCAACACAGTTGGCACAGAAGGTTCGGTCACCGACACCCTGAGGACGTTCAAAAACTGAAGATAAAGAAGTTGGTGACGGGCTTAAGAATAAAGCATTGTGGAATCCGAAAGGTGTGCGAATGCTGCATCAAAGGAAAAATGTCAAGAAGTCCAATACCAAAAGAAGCAACGACTAGAGCAGCATCCGTACTAGAATTAGTACACACAGATCTCTGTGGACCCATGCAGAACGCAACACCAAGCGGCAAAAGGTATTCAATGACAATGATTGATGACTATAGTCGATTTACAGAGGTGTATTTTCTAAGGTACAAGTCAGAGGCGGCGAAATGCGTCAAGGATTATATTAATTACACTGAAAACAAGTTTGGACAGAAACTCAAGGTCACCAGGTCGGACAATGGACGAGAATATGTCACAAAAGAACTACAGGAATCACTTACAGAAGTGGGCATAAAAGTACAGTATACGGCACCCTATTCAGCTTTCCAAAACGGCGTAGCTGAGCGTACAAACAGAACTCATGGAAGCTGCAATGTGTATGTTGATCGACGCGGAAATGGAGAAAAAATACTAGGGGGAGGCAGTCAACACGGCATGTTAACTACAAAATATCTTTCCGTCGAAAGCAGTCGACAAGACACCATTCGAGTTGTGGAACAACAGGAAACCTGACGTCGAACATCTACACATATTTGGATGCAAAGGATATGCACATATTCCGAAGGAGAAACGAAGGAAGTTGGACGACAAAGCGATATTGCTCACTTTCGTGGGATACTCAGCCGAATCAAAGGCCTACAGAATGCTGGACACGGCCACAAATAAAATAACCATCAGTCGTGATGTAAGATTCATCGAGCACGATCCAAAGAAAGGAGAGGTGATTGAAGAAAACAAGAATGAAGAAATGAAGATCGAAGAAAAGAACAATGAAGAAAACATGAATGAAGAAATGGAGATCGAAGAAAAGAAGAACGAAAAAAGAAAATCGAAAAACAGAACAGAATCGTTCGAATTACAGACAGCGATATGCCAGTAAATGAGCAGCAGACGAATCGCTGGGGGAGGTCGAAATAACCGTCGAAGACGATTTCGAAGATGAACAGCGCCAAGAGTTGGATAATTCGTTGCAAGAATTAGAAGAAACAGTGGACTTCACTGATGATTCAGTTCTGGAGCAATCATCACCGGTGAGCGACGACGAGTACATATTTCCGGGCAACATTGATGATCTCGATAATCAAGGGGTTAGAGTTGCAGACAGACAAACAAAAGGACAACCGCCTGACAGATTCGTACCTAAGGCAAAAGTCGTGATGGAATACGAAGAACCAAAGAGCAGAGCAGAAGTACTTAACGGACCTGACAAACTTGAATGGCTCACGGCCATGAATGAGGAAATGAAATCGATGGCAGATAATTCAACTTGGCAGCTTGCCACATTACCAGAGGGAAGAAAAGCAATTGGTTGCAAGTGGGTATTCAAAAGAAAGAGAAACATTGTCACTGGGTTGATAAAATACAAAGCGCGACTTGTAGCACAGGGCTTCAGCCAGAAATACGGAACAGACTACGATGAAGTATTTGCACCAGTGGTAAGGGCGACAACGCTGCGCTTGCTGCTCACAGTGGCAACTCAACGAAAACTCAAGATACATCATTTCGATGCAAAGACGGCATTCTTTAACGGAGAGTTAACGGAGACGATTTATATGAGGCAACCAGAGGGTTTTGTCAACGCAAAGGAAGAATTAGTCTGTAAGCTCAACAAGAGCATATACGGACTGAAACAAGCTGCAAAAACATGGAATGAAAAACTCCATGCAGCCCTCACCAAGTTGAGCTTTAAACGGATCACATCAGACCCTTGTCTATACTCTAAAGGCACATCGAAGGCCGGCCAGTACGTAGCGATATATGTTGATGACCTTCTGGTAGCTGATCAGGACAAGGACGAAATACAGAAGACAGCCGATGGATTTGAAGAAGAACTTATGCTCGAAAGACTTGGTGAATTGAAACATTACCACGGAATAAATATTGAAAGGGACTCAAAAGGGGTTTTTTACATGGATCAAGCGCGCTACATCCAAAAAATAATCGATGGATTTGGACTACGGGGCGCAAAAGCATCCAAAACACCCCTTGACACTGGATACCTGAAAATTGCTCACGACGGAAATGCAATGGTCAATGGGGATAAATATAAAAAACTCATCGGGGCTCTGCTATATGTAGCAACCCACACGCGGCCCGACATAGCAGCAAGTGTATCAATATTGAGTCAAAAGGTCAAACAACCAACTGAAACTGACTGGAACGAAGCGAAAAGAATTGTTAGATACTTAAAGGGTACAACAAAATTCAAATTAAAATTGACAAGCAACACGAAAGGACTCGAAGTTTATACGGACGCAGATTGGGCGGAGGATAGAAGCGACAGCAAGTCACACAGCGGATTTGTATTTCTATATAATGGAGGTGCAATCGCATGGGTTTGCAGAAAGCAAACCTGTACAGCCTGGTCGAGCTGTGAAGCAGTATACATCGCAATAGCAGAGACGAGCAGGGAACTGTTATGGATACGACGATTACTCGAATACTTCGCTGTGAAGCAGACCAAGCCAATTCAAATGTACGAGGATAATCAAAGTGCCATCAAGTTGGTAAAGAACGGGGAGTCAAAGAACAAAACAAAGCACGTCGACGTAAAATACCATTTCGTGACAGACCCAGTGAAAAGAAAAATCATCGAAATTCAATACTGTCCGACTGATGAGATGATCGCCGGCATGATGACGAAACCACTGGGGGCCCTGAAGCTGAAAAAACATCGAGAAGTATGTCAACTAGTGGATTTCGAACATAGCATCGATTAAAGAAGCATAATCGTTGAGAAGGGGTGTTGAAATATCCAATACAACGATTTTGCGGTGTTCTGCGCAACTCGGCACGCACACGACGAACGTACGCACTCATACACAGCACTCTTGCTCCCGTGCTATCTCGTGATCGCACGTCGTCACAGAATCGATCGTATAAAATTAATTCAATATACGTTACTTTCATTTAACACTTTGCACTCGAGCGGCGCCGATACAGGGCCCGGCCGGGCGCTGTACCGGGATCGGCGCAGCTCGAGGGCAAAGGGTTAAATCATCATCTGTTATAATTCATAACCTCATACGGAGTTTCTAGTTCCTCTAATAACCAACACTAATGTACCGCTCAAAACGAAGTGGGATCGATTTGCGTGAAAAATTCGAGTCACGAGTGTGGAGCAGAGGTGAGACATTCCGTGAGTACGTGCACGACAAAATCGTAATCAGAAACCGTGTACTGATTAACAAAAGACGGATCTGCTGGAATTTTTAATCGAACGAATCTCCGGCCGAGCATTGTACATCAGGCCCGTATGCAGTGCTTTGCGACGAAAGAATCTCTAATCGATGCATTCGACAAAATACCGCTCCAGGGACAGACACTCACAAGCTGGAATCAAGAGCAGAAACGAGACTCTGCGTCGATTAAGCAGATGCGCGGTGAAAAGAGTACAGGAGGAGACAAAAGCGATGCCACCGGTGAAAAAGGAAAGGCAAGTCAGAAAATCTGTTTCAACTGTGGCTTGCGAGATCACGTGAGCGCGACATGCCCTAGTAAGGAGCTGGGTCCAAAATGCTTAGGTTGTGGTGAGCATGGGCATATTGCGCCGAAATGTCAGAAGAAAAACGGAACGATGAAAGAAGCTTACGCGGTGACGCAGGGTTCGCGTAAAACATATGCAAAAACGGTAATGCTTTTTGGCAAAGAGGTTGATGCCCTCATAGACACCGGAAGCGATTTAACGATCATGCGTAAAGACGAATACGTAAAAATAAATTATCCTCCTCTACACTCGACAGACGTACGCTTTACAGGCGTAGGCTCACCAGCGCAGGTGACGCTAGGAGAATTTAAAATGAAGATTACGATAGACGGCCGTGACTTTCCGATTTTTATACGTGTCGTCGCAGACGAAATATCTCAACAGAAATTGTTGATTGGTTAGGGCTTTCTAAAATTGAGGAATTTCCACTCAAAGAAAGGCGAGATCAACATCGACCCTGAGGACGAAGATGAAGATCTGCCTGAAATTTTGCAAGTCAACGTACTCGACGAAAAGGATGTGCCGCAAGTCGATCTTTCGCTCAGTGGAGACGCAGGTACGAGGCAAAAAATAACGACGTGGATCGACGACTACAATTCGGAGAAGTCCGTAGAAACGACCGTGAGTATGAGACTCGTACTGAAAGACAACGAAGCGGTACACCAAAAGGCAAGACGTTTAGCGATCAACGAAAGGGCATTCGTCAACGATCGAATCAAGGAGTGGATTCATCAGGGTATTGTGAACCCTCGTCGTTGGATTATGCCAGTCCAGTAGTATTAGTAAAAAAAAGGACGGGACGTATCGCTTGTGTCTCGATTATCGACTTCTCAATAAGAAAATTGTTCGAGATCGATACCCACTACCACTAATCGATGATCAGCTGGACCGACTACAGGGTACGAAGATTTTCAGCACCCTCGATTTGAAGAATGGTTCTTTTCACGTTCTGGTAGATCCCGGAAGCGTTAAGTTCACCGCGTTTATCGTCTCCGATGGCCAATTCGAGTTTCTACGCGTTCCATTCGGATTATGCAATTCGCCGTCAGTATTTCAGCTGTACATAAACGCAATTTTTCGCGACGCGATTCGAGAAGGTACGGTGTTGACATATATGGATGATTTGATTATACTTTCAAATACGTGCGAAGATGGACTAGAGCGATTGAAAACGGTACTCGCCATAGCGAACAAAGCTGGGCTTAATATAAATTGCAAAAAGTGTTGTTTTCTAAGAGACGCGTTGAGTTTTTGGGTCACATAATTAAAGACGAAACTGTTCGACCATCAGAGCGAAAGACTGAAGCGGTTAACCGTTTTGCGGAGCCCAAAAATGTTCGAGAAGTACAGGCGTTTCTTGGTTTAACCAGGTATTTCAGGAAGTTTATCCTCAATTATTTAAAAAGTGCGAGACCTCTATCAAACCTTTTGTGCGCTGACGTCAAATTCATCTTTGGAGAAGTCGAACGAAAAGCTTTCGAGACGCTAAAGACTCATCTCAGCGGACAACCAGGGCTTTACCTGGATCGAATTACGGCCGAATCAGAGCTTCATACAGACGCGATATGGGTATGGAGCTGTTCTTTTGCAGCGCGACGAAGACGACGGACTGCTCCACCCAGTGTACTTCGCGAGCGATAAAACAACGCCAGCTGAAGCAAAATACTCGAGTTAGGAGTTGGAAGTACTCGCCATCATCAGAGCACTTCGACGATTTCGCATATACTTGTTGGGTATACGCTTTAAAATCGTTACGGATTACAAAGCCTTTCCGACCAGGACGGAGTATGAAGCACGTCGACGGGCTAAGTCGAAATCCTCTTCCCACATGCTTAACGATTGACCAACGCGAAGAAGGACTAACAGTCCGACTAAGAAAAGCCCAAATAGACGACGACCATTTGAAAAGGAAGATCGAGCAGGCTGAAAAGGAAGATCTTGATGAGTACACGATGAAGCACGGTCTTTTATATAAGGACGTCGAAGACGGGACGCGTGATATAGTTCCGAAGTCAATGCAAATACAAATAAATCGAAGAGCGCATGAACGGGGTCGTTTCGCAATTAACAAGACTGAGACGTTGATCCGGAACGACTACTGGATATCTGATTTGAAATCAAAGACTGAAAAGGTTGTTCAGAATTGCATATCGTGCATCCTAGCCGAGCGACAACAAGGGAAACGAGAGAGTTTTCTCAATCCTATTGAAAAGGGCAGCGTACCACTCGACACTTTTCATGTCATCAGTTGGGTCCATTGCAGTCGACGAAAAATGCATACGCCCATATACTGGTTAGAGTTGACGACTTCACCAAGTTTGTCTGGTTCTACGCGGCCAAGTTAACGATGTCGGCCGATGTGATTAACGGTCTGCAAAGACAGACGATTATTTTCGCGAATCCACAGAGAATCATCTCCGACAGAGAAACAGCATTCACTTCCAATTAATTCGAGGGCTATTGTCGTGAAGAGGGTATCAAACACACATTGACAACGACGGGAGTTCCTAGAGCTAATGGTCAAGTCGAGAGAGTAAACTGTACGCTCTTGCCGAATGCAACGCCTCATTGAAGCATATGTACTAATCCTTTTCGGTTGATGTTCGGAGTCGACGCCCGCTTACAAGACGACCCCCAGATTAAGGAACGTTTAACCGACGAACTGATCACCTCATCCGACAACGATCGAGAGGAATTACGCCGTCAAGCAAGCAAAAACATTCAATGCAGGCAAACCAAAAATAAGCACAATTATGACAAGACGCGGAGGGAAGCGGTTCATTATCGCGAAGACGATGTTATTGCTATTCGTCGGATGCAACATGGCGCTGGAACCAAACTGACCAATTTGTTCCTCGGGCCATATGAGATCGTCAAGAAGTTACGCAACGATCGCT